>PVJH01001919.1:167255-187109 GCA_004026705.1 Nesogale talazaci
TCTAAGGGACAGGATTGGGGGGGGGGGGGGGTTGAGACCTGACTTTAGTGAAAGGTGTGACCCAAGTTGCACCCTTCTCCTGGGGAGCATCTATACGCTACCTTAGTAGAGACGTGACATCAGACAGACACTCCTTTGTTTTCCTTAGATGGGGTAAGGATACTGGTCCTTCTGTTCAATTCCAGCACACGGCACCTCACCCAGAAGGCCAGACCTCTACTTCCTGACTGAGTTTGGCTAGAAGCACGAAGATTTGCTAGGACTTTGGGACATCAGGGCTTCTGGCTCTGGACCCTGCATTTGCCTCACCTCTGCCTGACCTTTGGATTAGGACTGGAGAGCACCCGCCAGCATATGAGACATTTACTCAAAGTCCCGTGAGTTTCTGTGGGACCCTGCAGCGCACCACAGAGCCAGAGACCTGAGAGATATGCTTAAGGTGGGGAGGGGAAAGGAATCGAGCTGAATAGCATCTTGGAAGAGTTGGACATTTGGGACATTTTAATCTTCAACTTCTTGGGACTAGTCTAGTATAAATTATTCTAAAAGAAATAATTACTCCACGGAGCAAAGGCTGGGCCTCCTACTCCCACCGCCTGAGGGCAGTGATGCCTAAAAAAAAAAAAAAGCAGTTTCACTTGAACCTCATTTTTTGTGATGGCAGATTTAAGAGAACTGTGTGGCTGGGAAATTTTGCCTCCTGTTCAGGAAAAATGCTGCAGAAACTAGTGATGATGTTGAACACAGTGTATAGGAATGGTGCTATGGGAAGAACTCAAGTGTATGAGTGGTTTTCTCGTTTCAAAAAAGGGGAAATGTTGATGGATGACAAACCTCTCTCTGGGAGTCTGTCAACTTCCTGAATGGATGAAAATGGTGCTAAAATTCATGTATTTGTATTTGAAGACTGACAACAGACAATTGACATGGTGGGACCTTATCTGGACTATCTTGAAGCTCAGTTCATCAAATTTTAATGAAAGATTTGGGAATGAGAGGGTCTTTGCAAAATTTGTGCCTCATATTTTGACTGATCATGCCATGCTTTGAAAGAACAACTCAGAAAAAAAAATAAAAAAAAAAACAAAAAAACTCCGGAGAGCAGTGATGCCAACAAAACAAAACAAAACATAGCAGAAAGAACAACTCAGAAGCAACCCAGACTAACCCTCCCACCCCCGCCTAAAGTCATTACTGGTGATGAGACAAAGTGCTATTTTTTTAAAATTTTTTTTCCTATTCTTTTTTTTTTTTTTTTAGGCATCACTGCCCTGGTGGTGGGAGTAGGAGGCCCAGCCTTTGCTCCGTGGAGCTGGAATTGAACCTCCATCCCAGTGGGCCGCAGTCCCGCGCACAACCTCTACGCCACCGGGGCTCAGCCAAGGTGCTATTCTTACAATCCTCAAAGCAAATACCAATCAAACCAGTGGAAGACACCATCATCACCTCGCCCAAAGACCGAGACAGTGCTCATTTGTCTTTTGATGTGAGAGCGATAGTGCATTCGGTGTTCATTCCACTGGGTCAGACTATTAATCAAGTTTCCTATTGAGAGGTTCTGAAAAGATTAATTAACAGTGTGTGACCCAAAAAGGGCCTGATTTGTGGCAGATGGAGGACTGGTCTTGCCACCACGACAATGCACCTGCTCATACAGCCATCTCAGTGCTCCCGTCTTGGACAAAAAACCACGTGGTTTAAAGTGTAGAGGAGGATGGGCTTGTGTTTCAGGCAAGTACAGCACCATTTTCTAGAAGGGGTTTAAGCATCCCCAGATTTTGGCGTCCACAAAGGGGTGGGGGTGTCGTCCTGGGAGAGACTGAGACCCCACAGAGACTGAGAGAGGGCTCGTCTCACAGGGGGTTTCTTGGGGAGAGTAACAGCATACAGTTCAGCATCAGGACCAATTCCGAATACGGTTCTTCAATCGGGACATCTTAGCCAGGCACACAGGGAGGTCTGGCTCTCGAATCTGGCCCCTGCCCTGAAAAGTGTTTAAAAACCCTTCAGCTCAGCCACATGGTCCCACCCAGCAGACTTCAACCTGATAACTCCCGAGGAACCCCGTGTTCGTGTGTGAGCCCTATGGGGCCACCGCAACAGATTCTCAAGCCCAGCAGAAAGTAGAGGGTGACAAGGGGAGGGTGTGTGTGTGTGTGTGTGTGTGTATGTGTGTGTGAGAACTGGTCAAACACATTGGAGGAGGAGGGTCGGTCTGACCTCAGCCTCACAGGAATCTGCCTTGGCCTGCTGCTTTTGGCGGTTCCTCCCCCCTTCTGAAGTTGGAGGGAATCAGACACCACCCCCACATTATTAGCAGACTGTCCAGTGCCCTGGGTGGGCACAAAGACCTTATTGGTATAATTTCATGCGGACGTCGAATGGGCATCACTAAACCACGTGTGGTTAGAAGGGTCACAGTCTAGCAGGGGCTTTGGAGGGTTTGTTGTTTGTTGGTTTTCGTTTTGTTTGTACTCTTCCCCCCCAAAGAAGTGTGCCCGCTTCGGTTCACACCACATCAAACCGGCGATGTTGGCATCCCCGAGGGATCCGAATTGCTTTCCCTTGTAATGTTCTTGAAGTTCACTGCACCGCAAGGATGGGCAGGGAAAGTGGAGCAGGTATTTGAGCAGAGTGACGGGTGCCGGCCATCTCCTTCATCTGTGTGCCCAGGAGACCACGCCAGGTCGGAAGGCGACCTGAGTTAGCCTGCACATTCCCCAGAGTACCGAGAGCCAATCTTCCTGGGACCTTGGGGAAGAAGGGTACCCTAACTCCAGGGGAGCTGGAATTATTTTCTGGCCTGTAAGTGTAGCGTTGAACAGACATCTAGGGGGAAGCCCGGTGGTGGCAAGACCAAGGGGTTGGTTGCTGAAGAACTGGCAGTTCTGGAAGGAAGTCTTTTTTTTTTTTTTTTTTTTTTTGTGGCATCACTGTGCTGGTGGGAGTAGGAAGCCCAGCCTTGCTCCTGGAGAGCTGCTGCTGGATTTGAACTGTCAATCCTGTGGGCTGCACTCCTATACACAATCACTAGGCCACCAGAGCCCAGCCTGGAAGGAAGTCTTGACTCCCAGAACTGAAACTGAAACTCCCAGTAAAAGTCAAACACAGGACTATAACCTATAAAGGCGGAGACCAGCCAGCCTGTGGGGAGAGTGTTAAGACGACCCTGTAAGACTCGGAACTTCAGTGCAAGATGCTGAATGACATATTCCCCATGAACAGAAGTGACTCCATTTTGAGAGAGACTAAAAGCCCAGTAAGAAATGCTGAATCCCTGCAGACTCGCTGAACAGAAGTAAACCACCTACCAGAGTGGTGCCTTGAAGCTCCCCAGACACATCTGGGGAACCCTGGTAAGACCTTGGTGAATGCCAGATGGCGTCAAAGAGCCAGCAAGACCGCCCAGCAAGGCCTAGGTAGAGAGACTGAACTCCGAGCTGGGGACCCAGGAGGAGACATCGCCTCCCGGTGAGGACACGGATGAAGGCAGTGCCTAATGGGACTAAGGACCAGTCACTGACGGGACGCTGCATTGATCTTGTATTTCCCTTATAGCCAATGACAAGTTAATTTTAAGATGGTCAGATTGTTTGATGTGCGTTTGAAGTGAATAAACAGAGCATGAGAAGACGTCAGAGAGCATTAAGTAATTATTGATTGTGCCGCTGGTGACAGACCTCACGGTGGTCAGGAATGGGGGTCCTGGGGGTGATTTCACGCTTCCTGCATGCAGGAAGGGAGAGGCTTCAGCCGTCAGCGCAGAGCAGAAGGAGGCGTCTGAAGGTGGAACATCCTGGGTGGATTTGCCTTTCCTGTTCCAAAGTTCCTTTAGAATCACATTTGATTGCGTTTTCATTGAAAGCGCACACGGCCCCCGGGCCCCGCTTTATTAACTCTCACAGTGGCTGCGGCGTTTCCTCGAGCTCTCTGGCTCCTCTCATTTCCCAGACGTGACTGTCACGGGAGCTCCGCTCGACACCAGCTCGTGGGTTCAAACCGGAGACCTTTCGCTTTGCAGCCTTAACCATTGTGCCACCAGAGCTCCTTGGGTCCATTTCACAGTTCCGTTTACAGATTATAAAGCTGCATGGAAAACCAAAAACCAAACCTGCATGAGCAGCCTCCACCTCCCTCACCGCCCCTCCCACACACACAAAAGAAAAGAAAACAAAAGACCTGTGCAGAAGAATCCCAGTTGTGTCACAAGAAAAAAAATCACTGTGATCAAGTCGCTTCTGACACTCAGTGCGCCGGTTTCCAAGACTGCCGGGCAGCCTCCTTTTCCTCCTGCGGAGCGGTGGGCGGCTTCTAACACGCAACCTTGCGGTTAATAGACAAGCCAAGGCTTTCTTACTCAATAGCGCCACCAGACTTCGTCCAAAAGCCAGCCCAAACTGGGCCTTGCGGACATGCCCCTGCTGGCCCCTCCCTGGAAAGTAGGTCACTAAAAGACGGGCGAGTCAAAAAGCATTGCTGCAAACGAATAGAAACCCTATGGAACAAAAATAGCAAACGGTGAAGCTATAGGTTCTCTACGCAGCCTCCGCTGGAAGATGCGTCCTCCTCTCTCCCCAGGAGTGCGGGTGGGGTTAGGGTTACACATTTCTCCTCTCCAAGGTCAGCGGTTCGAAACCGGGCAAAGACGACTCTGTGTTCAGGGACGAAGATGGGCACCGGACTCACGAATCCTGTGAGGAGACAGTCATCACCAAAAAATGGGCCAAAACACGCCACACTGAGGCGGAGGTGGGGTAGGGGGGTCGAGGGCATGAGAACCTGGCCCTCGGGGCATCGTGAAGCCCCAGCTCCAGGGGTGACTTTCTGAATAAGTTCCATTGGCTGGAACCATCCGCGGGAGCAGACAGGGCCGTCCTGGTGGGGAACGCCCGGTGCCTGCGTCCTTGCCAGGCCTGCTTTCTTTTTTTTTTTGGGGGGGGGGGGCATCACTGCTCTCCGGTGGTGGGAGTAGGAGGCCCAGGCCCACTGCTGGAATTGAACCTCCGTCCCAGTGGGCCGCAGTCCCGCGCACAACCACTACGCCACCGGGGCTCAGCCCACCCCCACTCTTCAGGATGTGTGAGGGCAAGCCCTGAAGCCCCTGCCTTTCGTGCCCTTGAGTCGGAGCACAAGGGAGGGAAGCAGCCATCAACAGAGGACTTCAAGGGGGAGGTGTGTGAATGCCGATGGAGAGCTGGCTTTTTAAAAAACTCCTTTCCTGAGGGCGGGAAGTGGCTCGAGGAGGCCCCCAGGGAAGACTGCTGTGTTCTTTGTTCAAATCCCAGATAATTATGTGTAGAACCTTCAAAAAATAAAATAATCATCACACCCTCGGTAGCCCACAATTCTATGCTGTCTTCCATGGCAAAGACTTTGGAGGATTGGGGGGGGGGGTGGTATTTTTCATCCTTTATTTTTCATTCTTTCCCCCAAGAAGTTTATACTCTTTCCCATCAAATTGGCCTTCGCAGCATCCACCAGGCATCTAAATTGCTTTCCTCGCTAAAGTTCTTCAAGTGTGAGAACCAAAGGGGTCGGGAGAGGCCGGACCCGGGCTGTAGCAGGGTGGAGCAAGCAGAAAATCTATCAAGATAATCCCTGGGGGACACCCAAAGACAGTCGCCAGAACCTTCTGAGCTGGCCGCCCTGCCTGGAATTGAACTGGCCCAGCCGAGCGAGCCCCACGCAAGCCCTGCGTTTGGTCGGCCCTTGGGGAAGGTACTCAGATTAGCAGAGGAGGGTGTTACCCAGAGGGGCCCACCCATTGATCACAGAGACGCTTTCAGCTGCCCTATACCATAAAGTGGAGTTCTTGTCTATCGGACTTGGACTCGTATGAAGAATTGCCTGCGACCTTGCACCATGAGTTTCCTTTTACAAGCAGAGCCATACATTCTCGCAGTGTGATAAGAATGAGAGGAAGAAAAAAAAAAAGGATGGGAGGAAATGTGTTTATTCATACCATGTAAATGAACTTCCCATTGTCCGGAGAAAATAAAAGCTTGGGTTAAAATAAACTCGAGGCCCAGCGCGGCTCAGAGGAGCCATGGCTGTTGCCCTCCCGATCCCATCTCTGTGTTCTCTGTCTTTCTCATCTGCACCCTCCAATCTTGGTAACCCGCGGTGAGGTGAGAGCAGGCTCCGTCACGTGTTTAAACACATTTTGTTTGCAATGAACCCGTGCCTGTAGGAGCCGGAACCCTAAGAGCAATGCTTTTTGACGCATCGCCCTTGTATATCATAACTTTATGTGCTACCGAGGGGGGTGGAGGTGGGCGGAGCTTTGGGAAATCTGTAACGGAGGGAGCTCCAGGCTGGCTCCCGCACAGTCTCCTGAACTATGCGAGCCACACCTGTTGGGACAGGGGCATATGCGCAGGAACCTGGAGCCCCCACCCCCCCTACCACCACCACCAGAGCTGAAGGGGGACATGGGGGGCCTTCTCTGGCTTTAAAAAGTGCCCCAGTGCCATCCATCGTCCTAAACTAGTGGGAGAGGGCTGGGGCGGGAGGGCTGCGGGCTTTTCCAGGGAGCCTGGTGGCCTGAGGGTTAGGTGGCTAGTGCAGCAGTTCAGATGCCCCAGCCATCTTCCTCCTCAGGAGATTTTTCCATCTGAGAAGTCCCGTATGAGGGTGCTAGGAAGCAGCAGCTGGTCGGTGGCAGTGGGGCGGCTTTGGCTTTGGTGGAGTTGAGAGCTGCAGAAGCAATCTTCCCTCCAACGTGGTGAAGGCCGCGGATGGCACAGTGGGATGAGCACTGGATTTCTCACCACAAGGTCTGCAGTTCAAATCCGCCAGCTGCTCCGTGAGAGAAATAGGTTCTGCCTGTGAAGATGTACAACCTCAGAAGCGCATAGGAACAGTGCCCCCTGTCCCAGTGGGTTGGAATACTTTCACAAAGCAGGCAGGTGCTTTGGGGATGTATATACCGCGTATATACAAAATGAAATCTGGGGCAGCAATATAGTCTGACCATGAGGGGCTTATTTGTATTTTGGGAAATAAAGATCCTTAATACCGGAGGCTCAAATAGAAAGCAAGTGTTTTGAGAACAATGAGGGAAACAAACGTACAAAAGTACTTCATACAATGGATGGATGGATGGATTGTGATAAGACTTCTATGAAGGGCTGAGCCCCGGTGGTGTAGTGGTTGTGCACGGGTCTGCGGCCCACTGGGATGGAGGTTCAATTCCAGCAGTGAGGCTGGGCCTCCTCCTCCCACCACCGGAGAGCAGTGATGCCCCCCCCCCCCCAGAAAAAGAAAAAGTTGTATGAGACCCCAATAAAATGATCTTTAAAAAGTCATCCTTAAATCATAGCTTATCAGAGTGTCTGTTTTTTTTTTTAAAGCAGGGGAAGCATTCTGAGCATACTTTATTCTAAAGCAAATATAGTTGAATGTCAACATTTAATAAGCTAGACATAGTACCTGTCTGAAAAGGTCTCTTGTAGAAGAGCTCCACATTAATGTTTGGCAAAAGTCATCTTTTTTTGTGTGTGTGGGCATCACTGCCCTGATGGGAGTAGGAGGCCCAGCCTTGCTCCTGGAGAGCTGCTGCTGGATTTGAACCGCCAACCCAGTGGGCCGCAGTCCCACACACAACCACTATGCCACCAGGGCTTGGTCCAAAAGTCATCTTTATGAGACATATTTTTTGTGCTTGACACAATGGTTGGATGGATGGATTGTGAAAAGAGCTACACGAGCCCCCAATAAAGTGATTTTAAAAAGAAAAAAAAAAGACATTTTAGAGTGGTGCAGTTCACAAGTCACTGTCCTTCATGATCATCGCATCCTTGTTTGTTTGTCTGTCTGTTTTCCTCTGAACAGTCCACCCTGGCCTATGACACTCAGCACTTCCAGAAAAAAATTCGAACAGCAGGTATTCTGAGTTTCGGTTCCTTTCTGAGCTGGTTGGGGGTTGATTGGCGGGGGGATCTCTGTAAGCACATTAAGGGGGGACTGCCTTGGGGGGGACTTGAACTGAGTGAGTCCTGTCTCTGGGTCTCTCTGGGCCTTGGGTGAGTACCTAATGAAAATAAAACAAACACCTTGAGAGCATTCTCTTTTTTGGCTTTGTGTTTGTTTTGGTTTTTTTGGGCATCACTGCCTTTTGGTGGTGGGAGTAGGAGGCCCAGTCTTGCTCCTGGAGAGCAGCTGCTGGATTTGAACCACCAACCCAGTGGGCCGCAGTCCCGTGCACAACCACACAACCACTGCGCCACCGGGGCTCAGCCCTCTGAGAGAATTCTTAAAGAGAGAGAGGGCAGCGTTTGCACAACTGTTCCTACCCACCGCTACCCAGAAATCCACATGAACAAAAAATGCAGACAGCGCCATGCAGGGTGGCATGCCTTACAGTCCAGGTGAAGTTAGCCAGAGGAGTTTAAATCCCGCTCCCCTCTCTTACTGAGTGAGTTCCTTGGGGACCGTTTTCTTTCTCTCTGGACCTCAGTTCCCTCCAACAGCAAGATTCTAAGATTACAAAGCCTCTACCACTCCTTTCGTGATGAAATGTACAGCCAGACTAAGCTCAGAGCAAATCTAAGCGAAGTGCCTGCAGCAGAATAGCACTCAGTATATTTTATATCCTATTATGGATATTTTATTTGAAACTGAAACTTAAAATCGCACCGCCACACAAGAAGAAAGGCCCCAATAGTGCAATTGGGGACGAATTCCCGTAGGAGGCCAATATGCCCTGCAGCGCTCCTTACGTCCAGCAGAGAGCAGTGTCCATCAAACCATTCATCCAACCAAGCGCACTGCCATCCAGCAGAGCTGGTCTCAAGAGTGACAAGAGATGGCCCCGGGGTTCTGAGTCCATCCATCTTGCCTGGAGCAGACCGCCTCCTCTTTGTCTGCGCTAAGCTGCTGGGTTTGAACCTCGCGTCTTGTGGTTAGCAGTCCAATGCTTAATAGACAGTCAATTAGGACTGCACTCTCTGCACTGAGTGGATTCGGAGTCATGGTGACCCTCTGGGGTGGACGTGTGGGTTTTCTGAGCCTGTGACTCTTGATGGCTGCAAAAGACCACGTCTTCCTCCTGCAGGAAGGACAGCTGGTGACTTCAAACTGCTGGCCTCGTAAATCCACAGGACAGAGGAAAGCTGCCCTCACACACAAGTTTCCATGCCACCACCACCCCCCCACCCCCCCCCGCCCCGGGGTTTCCAAGGCTGTCATCCTTAGGGAAGCTGACTGCCACCATGGTCTCCCTCAGAGCAGCTGGTGAGGCAGCTGCCAGCTTGGCTGCCGAGGCCCCTTAAGAAGGTGATCAAACTCGGACCAAACCCAGGACCATCGACTTACAGCGCAACCCACAGACCCTCACCAACATGAAGGAGCAATGGGTCGATTTGGCCAAGTTACTTACACAAGAAAAGAAGGCAGGCTGGAAGCCAAGAGCATCGCCAATCGCCTTTCTGTCTGTCTGTCTGTCTCTCCCAGAACATCGTCTCTGTCGTTCTCTGTGCATCTGCAGGTGGCAAGTTCTCTCGCACTCACTCCACGTCTCTCACACACACGCTCATGTTAAAGTTGCTGTCAGGACTGAGCCCCAGTGGCGTAGTAGTTGTGCGCGGGACTGTGGCCCACTGGGACGGAGGTTCAATTCCAGCAGTGGGGCTGGGCCTCCTACTCCCACCACCGGAGAGCAGTAATGCCCCCCCCCCAAAAAAGTTGCAGTCATGTGAGGTCGTTCTCCTGAGCAAGGTCGTTTTCCAAGCTACCCACAATGCCTTTCTGCACCGCCCATTTATAAATCATCATCTGATGGCCCTGTGGGGGGACTGCTAACTGCAAAGTCAGGCGTTGGAAACCGCCAGCCGCTTCGAGAAGGAAGAAGACTCTTCTCCCCTGCAAAGAGTCACCATCTCAGAAACCCCCAGGGGCGCTTCCATCCCGTCCTCTAGGGGGCCAGGAGTTGGGGGTCATAGTTTCCTCCCTTATTTATTGCGTCTGTTTTGTGTCAATTCTCCGATCCAATTTTTATTTTTATTTTTTTTTGTTTTGTTTTTTTGGGGGCATCACTGCTCTCCAGTGGTGGGAGTAGGAGGTCCAGCCCCACTGCTGGAATTGAACCTCCGTCCCAGTGGGCCGCAGTCCCGAGCACAACCACTACACCACCGGGGGCTCAGCCCTCGATCCAATGTTTAAAATCCTACGTTGTGTGTTGTTGCCATGCCAGGTCAAGTTAAGCATATGGTCTATGTCAGAGACAGAAAAGGATGTTCAAGATCTATCAGTCTGTGGCTAGAAGTCATATTAGCTGGTCTTCCTGGTAGCGGTAAGGCTATTCACTTAGGGGTGAAGGAGTTTTTAAAATGTAATTAAAGCCTATTTTGAGTTACCTTTGCGAAAATGTCGCTTGCATCAGGTATGAATGATATTGATCTAATATTTCCACACACAGTTGCAGCCCTACATGGACGGGAATTCAAGCCAGAAATTCAGGCTGCATGTCGAAGAGGCCCTGGAGTGACGGATGTCATTGTTGATTGATGTGAGAGGAGTCTTGGCTGGAAACGGTGACCACCTGAGAGGTGTTTCCCTGTGCTTTATGTGCAAAAGCTTCTCACTGTGTGGATCACAGCAAATTATGGACAGAATTTCCAAGTATGGGAATTCTGGGATATTTCAATGTGCTCCTGTGGGACTTGGAGCAGAGAATTCGTACAGAACAGGGGCTATTGCAAGGTTTAAAATAAACGCACAAGCAAGCAACCCCCTTGTATATCCTTTCCGTGAACTTACGCAACCTGCGTGCTGGGCAAATAATCTGAGAAGAAGAAGAATCGGTGAAGAAGCGTGTGCCACCAGGCTGGCAGGAAGGCTCCTTAGCGAGCTGTGATGCCTGCAGATGGCACACCTCGCTTCCTGAAAGAGCACAGGACAGGAAGCCCTCGCTGGTGAAGCTCAAAGCCTGCAGCCGTCAGCAGGGACCACCCCGCCACCGCAAGAGAGCAGACACCCCACCACGGGACCACAGCGCATCATCAGGGTAAGTGGAGAAAAGGTTGAAGTTGCCGGGACTTCGTTTACGTAGATCCACAGCCGTTGCCATGGAAGCAGCCAGCCAGCAATCAAGTGACCTTTTGCGTTGGTTTAAGAAAAAAACAACCCAAACTTTTGAAATCATGAAAAGTGAAGAGGTCGCTAGGATGATTAAGGTGTGCCGAACCAAGTCACGGTGCCGTCAATCGCCTCATCTGCATGCGGAAGCGGGACACTGCATCAGAATTAATGCCTTTGATGTATGCTCTCGGCAGACTCCTGGCTGTGCCAGGAAATTCCAGGAGAATGACCAAATCTGTCGGGGGAGTGCAACCGGAATGTTCCTGAGAAGCAAGGATGGTGAGCTTTGGTCTCACGGACTTGTGCATGCTGTTGGGAGGGACCCGTCCGTGAAGAAGGAGATCACCCTTGGTGTGTAAGGCTGTTTGGGAGAGAAACAGAACCAGGACACTCATGAGTGTATAAGGAAGAGCTTTCTCGTTAGGGAAGAATTTTATATAGAGAGTGACCCAGTCCAGTCCAGCTCAGGCCCATGGATGGGATGCCAGTCAGAGATCCCTTCAGACTCAGGCAACTGCCAGTCAAAGAAGCAGGAAGGGGAAGTGGGAGATGGAGATGGCTGCCAGACTGGTGGGCCCACTGCGGGAATCGAACCTCCGTCCCTGTGGGCCGCAGTCCCACGCACAACCACTACGCCACCGGGGCTCAGCCCGGTCCCTGTCTTTATATTAGGAAGAACACTTAACAAACCTGCGGGAAGATCTCAGTGTTTGTGTGATGGTCTCCACCCACCTCTACCCAGACATCCCTGGGAACAAATCTGAACTAGAGACAGTGCCGCGAGAAGTTACCTAATGCAGCGTATCCTAAGATGAATACTTGTTGAAATGCAGAAAGCATGACTCCCTGGGGGGGGGGGCGGTTAATATTAAGATAAGGCTTGTGTGCACATTAGCCTTGTGAGCTCACTGGGCCCACAGAGCATGCCGGAGACGTTGACAAGAAGCCCTTGACCTCCCAGGCTGGCAATGCCAACAAGCTCATTTTGATGCAGAATAAGGCCTGCTGGCGGGCTTGTCCTCTAGGCCAATGTGATGGCCAGCCAGCCTCACAGCAGGGGCTCGGGAGCAGCGGGGGTGCTCAGCACTGGGCAGCGGGATACACCCAGGTCCCAGACATCCCGCAGTCTCTTCCAGAAGGGCCCCTGGAGGGCAGGGGTCACCCCAGGCTCCCCTGCCCTTGGGGTTGGCCCTGCAGAGACACAGAAACCACTCCAGGCCATGAGGAGGCCCAGATGGTTCAGATAGTTCAATTGCAGATGGATCCTGAGTTTACTGATGTTTATGATTTAATAATTAAAAAAAACGTTCATTTATGGTTTAATGGGGGGAAAATTAGCTGCCAAAACACTTGGGAAAGTTGATAAAAATATATATATATATTAATTGGCTGAGCCCCGGTGGCGTAAGTGGTTGAGTGCGGGACTGCGGCCCGCGGGCTTGGCGGTTCAAAGCCAGCGGCGGCTCTCAGGAGCGGCACTGGGTAGCTCCCACGACCACCAGAGGCAGTGATGTCCAAAAATATATATTAATTGGTGTTACGTGGTGAAGCGCTGGCCGAGGTGCTGGAAGGTTGGCCTCTGTTACCCGCCCAGACCTGGCAAGCGGCTTAGTGGGATGCATTCCAGGGCGGCTAGCAGCAGCGCTGTAGCAGAGATGATGTGCCCGTCGGTGGCCACAGATGCCCCCAGGGCAAAGCCGTTTACATTTCTCTCATAAGCCATCACTGCCATGGAGTCAATCGGGTTTCCAAGACCGCCACTTTTCGGGAAGTGGAAAGCCTCCTCTCTCTCCCACGGAGTGGCTGGCAGTTTGACCTGTTGACCTTGCCCACGGGCAGTGCCAGGCGTAGTGACAATGGGCGATGACAAGGCCTCCTGCGGCCCAACCTAGAGTTCAGACCATTGTAAGCCGGTATTGGGAGTCTGACCATCGTCTTTGCCTGCCTGCCCCCACCCCCCACCCCTGGTCACATAAGGCCCCAGTCTCTCCAGCCTCCTCGCACCCAGTGCGTGGGAGGCAGTGTCAATGAGCCAAAGCCGTGACTTTGGCCCCCGCTTGGCCCCAGCAAATGAGAGGGCGGGCGGGAGGTGAGCGAGTCCTGACCTGCAGCGACCTGTTGTGACCAGTCATTCGGCCCCCTTCTTAGCGGGTACTGGCCAGAAGGGTGGGCCCCAGGCATAAAAGGGCCTGGTGGAGAGACAGGCCGCCAGCTGCCCACCTCCGGACTCTGGCGCGCACCATGGCGGGACCCAGCGTTGCCTGCTGCCTGCTCGGCCTCCTGGCGCTGACCTCCGCCTGCTACATTCAGAACTGCCCGCTGGGCGGCAAGAGGGCCGCACCAGACCTGCTGGACGTGCGCAAGGTGAGCCCGCGAACCCCGCCTCCTGTGCGCTTGCCGAGAAAGGGGGCCGCCTCCCCACACCCCGCCCCTCGCCCCCAACCGGTGCTGACCCGAGGCATCCTGCTTGGGCCTGGGATTTAACCCTGGGAGGTGTGTGTTCACTGGGCCACCTCCCCAGCTCCCTGCTGACCCACCACCCCTTTCCCACCGCCTGTGCGCGCAGTGCCTCGCCTGCGGCCCGGGGGGCAAGGGGCGCTGCTTCGGGCCCAGCATCTGCTGCGGGGACCAGCTGGGCTGCTTCGTGGGCACGGCCGAGGCGCTGCGCTGCCAGGAGGAGAACTACCTGCTGTCGCCCTGCCAGTCGGGCCAGAAGCCCTGCGGGGACGGGGGCCGCTGCGCCACCGCCGGCCTCTGCTGCAGCCCAGGTGAGCGGGCGCGGGGCTGGCCAGGCTGGACCTGGGCCAGGGGGCCACGAGGCAGGTTTTCTGACCCCTGCATCTCTCCTTCCAGACGCCTGCCACATGGACTCCACCTGCGACGCCGACGCGGCCTTCTCCCCGCACTGAGCCCCTCTGACAGAGGGACCCCTTCCTCCACACTGCTCCCTCCAGATCATGGAGCTTGAATAAAGCTGGTTTTCTGCCCTTCCGCTGGTCTGACATTGTCGAATATGTGGGGCCTGGTTCCTGGCCCCCTTGGGTTCACCGTGGTCTCTAAACCTTTGGACATAGACAACTCTGGGTGGGATAGTGGTTGGGAACAGGGGGCTGCTGCACCCTTTAGTGTCCTAAATAGGAGTGGACAGCTCTGGTGGAGCACAGGATGGTGCCCAGCAGGGGTGCAGGGAGAGAGCTGGAATTCAGAGCTACCGAAGAGAGAAGTCTGGAGCTTGCTGTTCCAGAACCAGTCCGGAGCGGGGACTACAAACCTGCTCCAGAGACAGAAATGGTTCCTGCTCCCTTCTTTCTTGCAACAAAAGTCAGCTTCAGACACAGGCCACTGGACTCTGGTGGCCCTCAATAACCATTGCTTCTCAGACTGTCCTCACAGTCCCCGAGGGGACAGTCCTAGGAGGCATAGTATCAGGTCCTGAGTGGGGAAGGCGAGGGTCTCAGGGCCCCCTCTTGGGACAGGACCCCTCATTTCACTGGTGGGGAGGAGCAGCCTTATTTATCTCCGGAGCTGCCCTGCACTTCCTGATGCCTTTCAGAGACAAGACAGCAGCGTACAGGGGCAGGGAGGGTGTCCAGCCCGAGAGGCTGGGGTGACTCTCCTGGGTCCAAGGCTCAGAGAGACACATGGTGGCCCCATGGGAGGGAGCAGAGGCTCCTTCAGAGCTGCCAGCTGCTGTGGCCCTGGGTGCTGGGTCCTGAAACAAAGACCCTCCTGAGGTTCTGTCCCCCTCCCCTGGCTCCAGGGTCCCCAGGCCAGGCCCAAGAGGTCACAGGCTCTGATGTCCACAAACTGGGGTCCCTGGCGGCAGAAGGACTTGCCTCTACTTTGAACCACTGTGGGCTGGGGTTTCTCTTCCCCTCCCTGTCCCTGCCTGGGAGAGTTGGAGGAAGGTCCCAGGGCGCTGTCCCAAGAGTCCCAGTCTCAGGGCAGAGTCAGGCATGTGCCTGTCCTGGGAGCTTCACTGCCCGCCCTGGGCGCCCCTCAGAAAGCACAGCAGCCCCCAGCAAGAGCCTAGAACAAGAGGCGGGGGCTGCTTCCTGCCTGCCCTTCCCATACCTGAGGCCCCAGTCTGTCCCTGGGATGGGGGGGGGAGGGGCGGGGGGCCGCAAGAGCAGCATCTCTGCGGGGGCTTCTGTCTCCCCACCCTGAGTGAGTGCTGCTTCTGGGAGCTGGGATGGGGGTGGGGCTGCAGGGAGTGTAGCTGCCAATGGCTGGACCTTCTGGGCATCCAGAAAACTCGAACACTCTTAGGGGTGTCAAGATTGCCCCTCTCCCCAAGACTGAAAAGCCACAGCCACCGCTCAGCAGCTCCTGGGACACCACTGACCGTGGCACCTGGGGAGGCCTCCCCGCCCCCCGCCCCCCACCGCCCCAGGGACTGTCACAGACGGGCCACATTGCTGCCCAGACGCCCGAATCCCCGCTCTGATGCCTTGGGAGCTGGTAGTCTAGGGATTCTGGGGAGGCCTGGGGCGGGGCCGGCAGCCTCTGAGGGGACACCTGTGCCCATAACTAGGCAGGAAGTCAAGGCAGGACCGCAGAGTGGCTGACAGCCCAGAATCAGCATGTCCGCAGGCACGCTGACCGCCTGCCTCCTCGGCCTGCTGGCCCTCACCTCCTCCTGCTTTGAAGGAAACTGTGAAAAGGACAAGGACCCGACGCAGGTGCAGTCCACCAGGCCCTTCCTGAGGTGGCCCCGGGGCAGGGGTGGGGGGCTGGGGGTGCCCCAGGCTGGTGTCACCGGCATCCTGGGAGGAGGCAGGCTTCAGGGGAAGTGCTGGAAAAGAGGTGTGAGGCTTGGCCTGGCCAGGTGGAGAAACCAGGAGGGTGGGTCAGGGACCAGACTGCCGGGGCGCTGAGAGAAAATAGGGGGTTCCAGGTCCAGTGCACTGAGATAGGGGACGAAGGCCCCTGAGAGACACTTTCAGGTAAGTGGGCTGGGGACTCCGTCAGGGAGAACTGAGTAGCCAGACTCCTCTGCGCCATGGACGCCCCTCAGCGAGGCTCGCTGGCTCAGTCCTGCCCCCAATTCAGGCTACCCCCAAGCCCCAGCTTCTACTGACCACAAGCACCCCAGACCCCCACAGGGGAGACGCTCTGGACGCTCCTGAGTGGAGAGGCCACTTGGGTATGCTGTCAGGAGAGAAGCTGAGGGTCGGCTTGTGGGGATGCCTGTTGCTCCTCCCTGGCCCAGGGCCGAGCTCTTGGGTGGCCCCTCAGGTCACTGGAGGCTGGAGCAAGACCAGCCCTGAGAGAAGGCTGTTGGAAAGGGATAAGCGGCTTGCTTGCCTTCGACCCCCAGTCCAGGGGTGGTGTCTGGACTCGGGCTCAGGCACAGTGTTGGCATGGGGTACAGGCCCCTCCATCCCCAGAACAACTGAAGAAATTCCATCACTCCTAAGTGTCTTCTGCACAGTCAGGCTACCATGGTTCCCCTCCCATCCTCAGGCTAGGATGAGTCATGTTTGTCCACCACCCAGCTTTCCCTTCTGTGAGCCTTCCTCTCTTCCCCCATTCCTGTGAGTCCTCCATCCCTACCTCCAGCTCAGAGCAATTGGGTGGGGAAAGTCAAAAGTCAAAGAACGTTCTGGAACCCACTCAGTCTTCCCAGGGCTCAGCAAGCAAGTGACCAGAGTGCCTGCAGAGTGCCCTTCCTTCCTCTTCCTTTCATTCAGAAAATGCAAACATCAGTGGGGTTGTCTCTTTTTATTCTTTTCAGTCTTGCGAAGGATTTCTTTATTGACTTAATTTTCTTATCTTTTTGTTTTATCAGTTTGCACTATTTTTTTTGTGGGGGGGGGGCATCACTGCCCTCTGGTGGTGGGAGTAGGAGGCCCAGCCTTCGCTCCGTGGAGCTGGAATCGAGTCTCCATGCCAGTGGGCCACGGTCCCGCGCACAACCACTACGCCACCGGGGCTCAGCCCCTGCACTATTGATTTCTTTTTGTGCTGTTTTCTACTTGATGTTGTCTTTCTTCACCATGTTCTCCTTCCTATAGTCTTTGGAGGTCACCTCTCCTCTATTGTTCCTCATGCTCCTGACCCCCCTCCGTCAATCACTTCCTCAGAGCTGCTTTCTACTCATGCTTGCTTTGGCAAGAAGGCCACAGGGATCGCGTAACGGGCTACAGCGCTTCGCACGGTGCGTCTGAGAGCCACGCGTGCCCACGCTCACATCAGCAGCTCAATCTCCGTCATGAGAGGGGCACTGGGTGGGGGAATGTGGGAGCGCGGGTTTATCCTTTTCCCATTTGAGGGCCATTTGGGGGGGTGGTGTTAGGCCCGGTTGACTAGATAACCAAAGTCAGTGACACTTCCGTATGGGCAAGAAAGAGCTTGATATCAAGAAGGAATTATATATTGACAAAACATCCCAGCCCAGTCCAGATCAAGTCCCCAGGTCTGATACTCGTCCGTAAATCCCTCTTCAGACCCACGCAGCCACATGCGAGGATGGGGAATGCAGGAAGGTCCCAGGCCAGGGGGTGCAGAGTCCTGTGGAACCACTGACGGTGGAAGCATCACAAGGCTCTGGCCGGTCTCAGCCGTGTGACTCACCCACAGGAAGTGAAGCAGAGAGACTGTGTGTCCCCCTTCAGGAAGGAGAGAAAGTTCCAGAATCCTCAGGAAAAGACCATGCGCACAAGGAAGCATCATCAGGCTGTGACCTGATTGACATGCTAGCTCCACCCCTTATCAAGGAAGTGGAGTCTTTTTCATCCACTTGACATGAAATTATATAACTCCACCGGTTGTTAATAATATTCCAATTGATTATTTTATTGGGAGCTCTTACAGATATTATAGCAATCCATAATTCAAGCATAATTTTACAATTGCCATTACTGAGTTTCAAAATATTTTCTTTCTTCTTGAACTCTTTGATATGAGGTCTCCTTTATCATATATGCATTATTATTATTGTTTACTGTATCTTACACCATCCAGTGGACCCCACACCGGCATTCTGTCCTGGGTCCTCTCTCGTAGGGTTATACAGTCATCACGGCTGTCAGCTCTCCATGCCTCCACATTCTTCCTGTACCCTCAGGGAATCACTACTCCCATTTCTGTTTCTGAAGTGTTATCTCTCTGGGCTTTCATGCATCCAAAGCTCTTTGGGGGGGGGGGGGGCATCACTGCCTTTTGGTGGTGGGAGTAGGAGGTCTAGCCTTGCTGCTGGATTTGAACCTCCAACCCAGTGGGCCGCAGTTCCGCACACAACCACTATGCCACCGGGGCTCAGCCCCAAAGCTCTTAATTATACAAATGAGTTGTTCATAATTTTTGTGATTACAGGTGGAGCCACTAGAAGCACTCTCTTGCAGCATTTCATATGAACACAGGGTAATCATTTTATTCAGATAAAATACTTTTTTTCTACTTTTTCAGGCATCACTGCCCTCTGGTGGTGGGAGTAGGAGGCCCAGCCTTTGCTCCTGTGAGCTGAAATTGAACCTCCATCCCCATGGGCCCCAGTCCCGCCCACAACCACTACGCCACAGGGGCTCAGCCCCCAACAAAATACTTTTAATGCGAGTGCTGGGGCAAGTAGCAAATGCAGATTTGTTTCTGTAGGTGTTACTGATGCCAGGTGTTACTGATGCCCTTGAATCCACCCTGGCTCACAGTGACCGCCTGGGCCAGACAAGAAACCCTGCCCGCCCCCTGCCCGGCCTCCTCCTCGCTGAGCTTGCTCCCCACTGGCAGCCAGTGTCCATCACCCCATTGAGAAGCTGCCTCTTTCCCCTGACTCCCAACTTGCAGAGTCGCAGGGACTCTTTCCTCCTGAGGACAGGCCCAGGTCCAGGGTCCATGAGACACAGGCTTGCCGTCTGTCCTAAGAGCATCTTCACCAGACTTCTTCCAAAGTTCGTTCCTCTTGCAGTACACGGGATGGTAAAGATTCCTTGTCTGCCCCAATGCATCCGCCCTTCTTTGGGCCCCCTGAAGCTGTGGTGTGCATTTGAGGCAGTGAAGACACCACGGCTTGAGTTCGGCAGGCCTAGGTGTCAGGTTGATGACAATGTCTCTGCCTTGTCTTTTTTTTGGGGGGGGGGCATCACTGCCCTCTGGTGGTCGTGGGAGCTACCCAGCGCTGCTCCTGAGAGCCGCTGCTGGATTTGAACCGCCAAGCCCACAGGCCGCAGTCCTACACTCAACCACTTACACCACCGGGGCTCAGCCCCTCTGCCTTGTCTTTTCATTCCAATAAAAGTGTCGTTTGAAGAGTGGTGTATCTTGATGTCTATGATTCCAATTTTTTTATTTCAATTTTCTCTTTTTCTTTTATGGATGTTGCTTTTCAGGTTAGAACTATGACATTTTTGTTTTGTTTTGTTTTTGTTTGGGGCATCACTGCCCTCAGGTGGTGGGAGTAGGAGGCCCAGCCTTTGCTCCGTGGAGCTGGAATGGAACCTCCATCCCAGTGGGCTGCCGTCCCGCCGCCACCGGGGCTCAGCCAGAACTAAGTCATTTTTACAGAGCTCAGAAACACAAATATTTTTAAAGGTTTACATCTAGTTTTAAATGTACAATCCAGTTTTAAGTGTATAATCTGTGATCGCATTGTCACACATGTTCTTGTTTTATTTAAACCTGCTTTATTGGTCACATACGGTGGGTTTGGGCTCTCTGAAATAGCGGGTCAGGAGGGGGCTCCAGGGCGGTGGGCAGAACCCCACACTGGGGTCAGGGCTCCCTCTGGCAAGGCAGCAGGAAGGGGGGGAGCGCGGGATGTTGGCAGCTTCCCGCCCC
>PVJH01001920.1:0-186977 GCA_004026705.1 Nesogale talazaci
TGTGAAAGTGTACTGTTGCCCCTGCTAGCTAAAGGCAAACTGCTTTTGTCACCACTTTGAAATTGGTATCGAGAAGAAGGCATTGCCAGATCAATAGCTGCATACCAAGTACCAGGAGAAGTATTAATTTGCTCAAGCAATGAGACCACATCTGGAACTGCAATTGGAGTCACCACCTGGTTAAGCTTACGATAATCCACTGTCATTCTCCAGGATCCATCTGTCTTCTTTACAGGCCAAATATGTGAGTTAAATGGAGATGTGGTAGGAATCACCACCCCTGCATCTTTCAAGTCTTTGATGGTGGCACTGATCTCTGCAATCCCCCCAGGAATGTGGTATTGCTTTTGGTTTACTATTTTCCTAGGCAATGGCAATTCTAAGGGTTTCCATTTGGCCTTTCCCACTATGATAGCCCTTATTCCACTTTTCAGGGATCCAATGTGGGAGTTCTGCCAGTTACTAAGTATGTCTATTCCAATGATGCATTCTGGAACTGGGGAAATAACCACAGGATGGGTTCGGGGACCTACCGGACCCACAGTGAGGCATACCTGAGCTAAAACTTCATTAATAACTTGGCCTCCATAAGCCCCCACTCTGACTGGCGAGCCTTCAAAACACTTTGGGTCCCCTGGAATTAGTGTTAGTTCAGAGCCAGTGTCTAGTGATCCCCCACAAGTTTGATTATTTCCTTTTCCCCAATGAAATCACTCTTGTGAAAGGCCTGAGGTCCCTTTGAGGAAGGCTAGAAGAAAGACTAACAGCATAAACCTTCGGTGATGTGGCTGGGTCCTTCTTCCAAGGGATCCAGCCTTCCCCTCATTCAAGTGGTTGTGGGTCTGTAAATTGGCTCAGGTCTGGGAATTGGTTGAATGATTGTGACTGCCCATTCCTCTGTTCATTTGATCCAGCATTCTTCTGCATGTATAAGTCATGTAAATATTTAGTAGGCTTGCCATCTATTTCACTCCTAGGGACACCATGACTAAGTAGCCAATGCCATAATTCCACATGAGACAGGCTGCTTTGATTACCATGAAAGACTTGTCTATTATAACCACGTCCACCCTGTCTCTGTTGATTCACTGCTGACACTTGCCCTCTGTTACTACGGAGTACAATCAGCCCCATCGTGGGCAAATGTCGGAGTTCACTTAAGGCAGTTCCCACAGTTAATCCTGGTGCACACAACAAAGCAATTATAGGAGTCTTCAAAGATGCTGGGGCCCACCTCACAAACTTATTCCTTATGGTTGTAGTGAAGAATATGTCCTCAGGACACCCGCTTTTGGGGTCTATGGGAATATCCTGATAGATCCATTCCACCATACCAATTTCTCTCAGCTTTTGGATGCCTTCTTCTACAGTGTACCAAGGTAGATCAGGCACCTCAAGTTGGTCTAATCTAGGCCATCTGACAGCCCATGCCTCAGTGAACCAGCCAAATAAGGAGTTGGTTCCTCTCTTAGCCTCTCTTGCTGAGACATTGAAAGAAGAGTCTGTGCTTAGGGGTCCCATATCCAGAAACTCGACTGATCTAATATTACATTTCTTGCACCAGTATCCCACATCCTCACTAATCATTCCCAGGGATACTCCCCAGGCTTCTGCTTGTACGTATTTGAAAGCTCGAGCAGTCCTTTGTGAGTATAGCGTACTTCTTGTTGAGTAAGCACCTAGGCCTCACCCTTAGGAGCTTTCCTTGCCTTAATTTTAGTTATAGGTCTAGCAGAAACTATCAATGGTGAGGGTGTTTCTTGGGTGTTCTCAGCACTATCTTGTAAGTTATTCACCTCGGGCAATTGTAGAGATGCAGCCCCACCTGGCGGTTCACCTTGAGTAGGTTGGTTGATCTGCTTAGGTGTAGGTTGTTTTGTTGATAATCAACTACTATCTTCAGCTGGGAGGGGCAGATCTATTGACTGGGCTGGTTCACTTGTTTCTAATGGGGGCATAGTATCCTCCTCTTCTGGATCATCAGCCCATATATTCCCATCCCAGTTTCAGGATCCCAATTTTTTCCTATCAAAGCCCTCACTTTGGCTTCTGACACTGTTCTAGATCTCCCATTCAGCTGACATTGTATTTCAGCCACTCGCACAACGAGACTTTGGACCTGGTTCTCAGCAATGTTGGCTCTTTTACTACAGGCAAGAAGGCTTTCCTTTGTAGCACAGACTGATGCCTTCAAGTCCATGAGTCGGCACTTAAGGCGTGCTTGTGAGGCTCTGAGGCAATCCCTCTCCTTAATCACATAGTCCATTGTAAGGAGGACCAGCCAACCAGCTGCCTTATACTTGGCATCTTGACAAAATTCCTGGAATATATCAGACATACGTTCTCCCAGAGCCTCTCCTGTAACCAGCACCCCATCCATCGGTGCTCCTACTTTAGTTATTAGCTTTGCTATTTCACACCATGGACTAATAGGATTGGCAAAGTTATCCATGTTTTTAGGTGTAGAATTAGCATCACCGGTGCTCTTAAGACTAATCAGATTGGAGAACCAATCAAGGAGACCCATGTTTATGATTTTATTTCTCTAGAAGCACTCCTGGTACCACTTGTGTCAGGCAGGGTTCTTCTAGAGAAATACAATTCAGGACACTAGTAATTCTTTTTATATATTTATATATTGAGAAAGGTATATAAGATAAGAAAGAAAAAGTTAACTATAAAGCAATACAGATTGCTCGGTGCAACTCACTTGCGTGAGGCAACTAGAAGACTGGCAGTCCTTCAAATCTTGAGGGCCTCTGAATAGTCCTCTGTAAAGCAATCCAGGCTATCTGGTTACAGGCAGCAAGCGGCAGAGCAGGTCACCAACAGTCAGCCAGATCACAGAGTCCAATAGTCCCCAGCTCAAGAGATGTCTATCCCAGGAGCATGGTGAAGTAGGGCTTGAAGGATCCTCAACTCACAGCAAGACAGTCCACGATTAGGTGTCCCATGGGTAATGTTGCTTGGAGGTCGAGGCACAGGACGAACAAGGCAGCTCTCTGGTCTGAAGATCCGGAAACAGGAGAGAGAGGGCGGGACTTGCCGAGCCCTTCCTATGTCTGCCCTTCAATTCATCCCGCGTGTTCATTGGCTGTGCCGTCACAACAGACCCACCAATCTTCTGTGGCCACGTTGGCATAACCAACGTACCCATCACAACGATAAACCAACATGACTTGCGGAAAGCAGCACACCAGCAGGGAGCTGAGAGGTTCAATCAGGATTCAGAAGAGGATGTGGCACAAGTGAGATCATTGTTGACGCCATAGAGATCATGGCTGAAGGCAGAGACTATCATAAAGACGTTTAGTTGTGTTTTAGATTTGACTGTGAGGAGCATAACGAACTGTACATAAAATTGCAAAGAGCAGCAATTCTAGAACACTTCATCGTTCTTATGTGGAATCTGTACTTGGACTAAGAAGCGGTCATATGAACAGAACATATAACAGTGTATGGTTTAAAATCAAGAAGAGTGTGTGTCAGGGTTGTGTCTTTTTTCTTTTTTTTGGGGGGGCGGGCATCACTGCTCTCTGGTGGTGGGAATAGGAGGCCCAGCCCCACTGCTGGAATTGAACCTCCGTCCCAGTGGGCCGCAGTCCCGCGCACAACCACTACGCCACCGGGCGTAGTATCATACTTATTCACTCTGTATGCTGAGCAAATAATTAGGCAGACTGGACTATGTGAAGAAGAATGTGGCACTAGGATTGGAGGAAAGCTTATAAACCACCTATGAAGACATGATCTTGCTTGCTGAAAGTGAGGAGGCCTTGACTGAAGCACTTGCTGTTGATCAAAGACTGCAGTCTTCAGTATGGATTACAACTCATAGTAAAGGCAGTGGGAATGATACAAATGGTCCAGTAGACCATATAATGGTAAACAGAGAAAATATTTGAGCTGTGAAGAATTTTATCTTGTTTGGGTCCACAACCTGTGTTCCTGGAAGCAACAGTCAAGAAATCAAAAGATGTACTGCACTAAACAAATCTACTGCAACATGGTCTATAAATCTATTACAAGACCTTAGAGTATTGAAGAACAAGGATGTCACTTTGAGGACAAAGGTGTGCCTCTCCCAAGTCATTAGCCATGGTAATTTTTAGCTACTTCATCTGCATGTGACAGATGGGCAATAAGGAAGAGCTCACAAGAATTAATGCATTTGAATTATGGTGTTGGGGGAGAATATTGATTTTTTTTATTTTTTGTTTTTTATTTTTATTTATTTTTGAGAATTTTGAAAAGACTGTGGACTGCCACAAGAACAAATAGATGTCTTGGAAGCAGTACAACTAGAAGCTCCTCAGAGGTGAGGTTGATCAGGCTCCATCTTAGATGCTTTGGATATGTTTTCCGAAGAGACTTGTCTCTGGAAAAGGACAACATGCTTGGTAAAGTGCAAGGTCCGGGAAAAAGGGGGAGACTCTCAAGGGTATGAATTGGCACCGTGGCTGCAATAAGGGGCTCATGTGTGACAATCGTGAGCTTGGCATTGGACCCTCCAGTCCCTCCGTACTATGTGATGAATTGGAGCTGACTGGATGGCACTGAACAACAACAACAACAACCACCACCACCACCACCACCATTTCAACAACAATCTTTAGAGGAGCAGATTGCCCCATCTTCCAAAGAGCGACGGGGTGGGTGCAAACAGCCCAAATTTCAGTTAACAGTTGAGCACTTCACCATTGTGCCACCAGCGCTTCTAATGCACGATTCAAAACAAAACAAAGCAAAAGAAATCAAAAGGCCATGAAAGTTGATTCAGAATAAAAACCAAACTTGCGGCCATCAAGTTAATGCCAACTCTGAGCGACCCTACAGGACAGGGTAGAACTGCTACTGTGAGTTTCCAAAGCTATAACTGTTTATGGGAGTAGAAAACCCTGTCTGTTCCCCAAGGGGCAGTTGGTGGTTTCAAACTGCTGACCTTGTTGTTAGCAGCCCAAAGGGTAACCACACGATCACCAAGGCTCCTTGATTCATAATGGGAGCTCAAAAAATAAAGACAGGAAAAGCACAAAACTGCCTCAGAAGCTTTTGGAAGATGATGCCTTTCTGGAAATCTGTCCTCAGAGGAAGCTCTGACGGTCTTCTGTGGAAAGATGCTAATGCTGTGGCACTGAACCAAGGGAATATGGGCTGGATGGAAAGCCAGTTAATAGGACAGGAAGGCAAAGCTGCGCAAATCTTGGGGGGTGAAGGGTGTGTGTGGCGGTGGTGGTGGTGGTCCCTGGATATTGGTACCTGGTACCTGGTGGTACCTGGTGGTGGTACCTGGGGACTCTTTTGAAGTCTGAATTAAGAGTATCATGGAGCCTTCTTTAGACATCCTATTGGATTTGGGAACCAAATATGACTGGTGCATGATGGAAGAAAGGTTTGAGCTTTGATTTTGGTGCTCAGCAAATGCTAATTTCCTGTGTGGACACTGGAGCATCAAGTGCTTTATCCCAAGATATTTATAAGAAAACCAAGCTTTTCTTGCCATCAAAAATGTAGGAATGGATAATATGCTAACTAGCTCTGAGAGTGTATGAGTGGTGTGCATTTTGTTACCCAGAACACGTGCTTATTATCCCCTACAACGCAAGAGAGGTATAGTTGTAATTATCATATTACCTAGCCAGTTAGCTACTCTGTGAGACTGATTATGCAGAGTGCAGAGGGAACTATATTTATGAACTTATTCTCAAGGAAAAAAACAACAACCCCACAACAGCAAAACAAAAGCAGAAAGCTAAGCCAGCACATCATCTAATTCTCAATGTAAAATAATGCAGAAGTGCGGAAGATGAACATCTGATTTGTCACATCTGATACACTAATGTTTTATCCAAAAGGAAGAACACATTGTAACTTGCTCAGTCATCTGCATAAACACCACCTGGCCCTTTGCAGGCACCCACTCAAGTAACAGAAGTCAGGGAATGGCAGTTCTGTCCCCAGCCTTTTCCCTGGTAGAAACAGAAACATCTCTTTTCCTTTAAAAAACAGCAAGGTATTTATGTATCAAGTTGCAGCTAAGACACTCCCTTCCCCAGCAGCGCTAGATCTATGTGATTGAAGTTAAGTCAACAGAGAGCTTTCCATTTTAGGGTAAATTTTCTGATTTTTTAAACAGCTGAAGTAATTCTCTCTCCCTTTTAAAAAAGAGAGTGTAAATCAAACCAGACCTTGTGCAATAAGGTATTTGTTGCAACGTGAAGTCTGTCCCGCCCCCATTCCAGACCCCCTGCCCTGGTGTACCACTTAGTAAGTCTTATAGCAGAAGAACTGTAAGATTTAGTTTAAATATTTTGCTAGAGATGTACAGTTTTCTTTCCCCTCCAAACTGACACATTCTGGGTGTACGCTTCAGTGAGCATACCTTTGTGCTGCATTACACACATAGAGGTAACAGCACATTTTCCAGTTGTACTAATATAAAAAATGAGTTACCTGAATCACTAATGCATAATTATACCAGTCTTGCATGTAAACAAGGGGGTGACTTAGCAACCAGCCAACCAACCTGCCAGTCAAAAAATATCCCAAATAATCCCTTTGCCCTGGAATGGATCCCAGCTTACAGTGATCCCACGTGCTCACAGAGTAGATCTAAACCATAAGGTGTGTTTTTTTGGCTGTCATCTTTTTTTTTTTTTAAATACTTTTATTTGGGGCATTTTTTTTTTTTTTTGCATCACTGCTTTCCGGTGGTTGGAGTAGGAGACCCAGCCCCACTGCTGGAATTGAACCTCCATCCCAGTGGGCCGCAGTCCCGCGCACAACCACTACGCCATCGGGGCTCAGCCCTATTTGGGGCTTTTATATTTCATCACAACCCATACATTCTTCCAATGTGTCAAGGGCATTTGTACATATACCGTAGTCATCATTTTCAAAGCATTCTCCCACTTGAGTCCTTGATATCACGTCCCCACTTCTCCCCCTCTCCCCCCACCCGCCCTACCTCATGAACCCTTGATAAATGACAGATTATTTTTTCCATATCTTTTATCATCCTCTGTCGCCTGCCCCTCGCCCAATTTCCCATAAGGCTTTCCCTCCATGACACTGCTGGGTGAGTTAAAATTGTTGATCTTTCGGTGAATTGACCACAGTTGGCCATTCAAACCCACCAGATATCTGAGGGAGAAAGATTAGTCTCTATGTTCCTCAATGATTTATAGCCTTAGCATCCCACAGAGTCATGTCGTCCAAAACATACTTCTCATTTCTGGACTTTTCGACATCATCTCCCTTTTATTTCCCTCACCCCTCTATATCACCCTTCCCCCAAACTCTAGTTAGATATTTTCCCCTGTAGGCTCAACACCCCTGGATTTCATTTACTGAAAAATACAGAAACAAACAGAAGTTGCAAGAAGGTGAGCCCCAATGGCGATGCACCTCTAAGATACACCCTAATATAAACAAGCATAAGTAGAATATAACAGAATGGCCATCACAGGATTGCTGGGATAATATTTATCTTAACACAGCCTACAGGGCATTGATATACCAAGACATTGTTTGTTTGCCAATCAACTGTACACTCTTGCTACCACTTTTTCTACCTCAGACACCCATGTTTATATGTCCTATCATAAGTCCTGAGGTTACAGTGTCTCTGGGGTAGAGTCTAGTTCATCCAGTGGAGTTCCCCTTTGGGCTTTCACTGATGCAGCCTCTGGGGTGTGAGACAAGTACCTTGATGATTCGGAATTCAGTCTCCCAGTGTTCTGCGGCTCCTTGTCCGAGTTCCTGAGGTAGCCCCAGATGCTCTAGGTCAGGGGTGGGCAAACTCTTGAAACTGAAGAGCCAATCCTATCCCTCCTAACGACTTTAAAATCACTCAAGAGCCTTCGTGTGCTCAGATGCTAATAGGAAAGTCAGAAATTTGGACCTGCGTAAAGGTGCAAGGGAATCTACTTATGAACATTCAGTAACGGAAAACTCTAATGGGTACACTTACATTCTTAATTAAATCAGACGGGATTGAATGGCACTTTTTTGTTAATGTGTAGGTCATCTTCTTAGATTTTTGAATTATAGGCTAGTGTCCAAGGATGGGAAGTAGCATATTTGCTATTTAGGCTATCATGTGCTTCAAAAATCCAGAGAGAAAATTGTTCCAATTCTCATTTCATAAGGGAGAGCAATCTTAAGTATCGGATTCTAAAGACTGACTTAAAGAGAAATTATTGTTGCTTCTGTGATGTCTGTCATGAAAAATTATTAAGTGCTTGGTCGTTTGATCATTATCTATCTCTAACACATACTTGAGAGTTGTTTTTTTTTTTCAAAAATCATTTTAAGGACTGAGGCCCAGTGGCGTAGTGGGACTGCGGCCCACTGGGACGGAGGTTCAATTCCAGCAGTGGGGCTGGGCCTCCTACTCCCACCACCGGAGAGCAGTGATGCCCACAAAAAAAATCATTTTATTGGGGGCTCATGCATCGCTTTTCACAATACATAAGTACATATGTTGTGCCAAGCACCTGCACATGCCTGCTGTGGTCATCATTCTCCAAATATCTGATTTTCCACTTGAGTCCTTGATATCTGCTTCTCATCCTTTCCCCTTTGCCCTTGCTCCCTCCTTATTGTTTTGTCATGTCTTACACATGATGTCTCCCCTCACCCACTCTTCCAATGTCTGTCCTCCCTATAGGAAGTTATGTGTAGATCCTTATAGTTGGTTCCCCCTCTTTACCCCACTTTCCTTCCACCCATCCGATAACTCCAC
Source organism: Nesogale talazaci (assembly GCA_004026705.1). Classification (NCBI taxonomy): domain Eukaryota; kingdom Metazoa; phylum Chordata; class Mammalia; order Afrosoricida; family Tenrecidae; genus Nesogale; species Nesogale talazaci. Next base: position 8,747 of record PVJH01001920.1, read on the forward strand.
TGTCACTACTGACCCCAGGGGATTCGTATGTCCTGGGTTCCCCATATTTTAATTTCTCATATCTACCAGTGTACCTCCTCCAGACCAGCTGGATTTGTAAGGTAAAACTGGGGCCATGATAGTTGGAGGGAGGAAGCCTTCAGGAACTAGAGGAAAGTTTTATGAAAGTTGTTATTTTTATTATGGGCATCACTGCCCCCTGGTGGGAGTAGGAGGTCCAACCTTGCTCCTGGAGAGCTGCTGCAGGATTAGAACCACCAACCCTGTGGGCCACAGCCCCCACACACCCACTATGCCACCGGAGCACAGCCTGAGAGTTGTTATTTTTAAAGGATAAAAATTAATTGTAAAATAAATGAGATTTGTGTAAACATCAAATTATCTTCATCTTTTCTTTCAGATCAAGAGTGGTAGCAGTGACTTCTGCTTAATGTTAACATAATACTATGTCATTGATGATGGCATGAGTTGAACTAAGAATAAAATGTCTGAGCAAATTTGTGTGATCTCACCCCCAAAAGAAATTTTCCTCCAGGGCATAGATTTAAGTTGTCCCCAAGTAATTTTGCCATAGTCTAAGGAAAAGATTGCTCATTTTAAGTCTTAACCAGATTAACTGTTTTGTCTTTTTCATGATATGTTATATTTACGTCATTTTATTTTTTTAATGTCATTTTATTTGTGCAAAGTGAAAGAAGACACAGTTGGGTCAATAGAACAGTGAAAGAGAGACATTGCAGTGAAAATGGATAGCGACCAAAGTTTTTGCTTTTGAAGGGAATACTTTAGGGAAATCTTGTTTTGAGAGATGGCGAGAAAGTGAAGAAGGAAAGAACAAATTGATACCATATTTTGAGGTAGGGAGAATGTACCAGGTCTGGTGAGTAATTACTAATGACCTCTTTTGAGGAAAGGCAGTCCTTCCAAGAGATTGCACTTGTCTGGACCTTATGTAGTAGCTGTTGCTTCTGTGAAGGGCCATAAACATGAAGGACTTTTTCATGTTCAGGGACAACAAGTATCAGGCAGAGCATAGTTCAGTGAGAGCACTTCATTTCCTTTTTCCCTTCTCAGCTATGAAGAAAAGTTGTAGGACCCTGTGCCTAATATCTTGGTGGGCATGGGCTACAAACTATAAACATTTAACCAGTATATTTGAATTTGCTACAATCATAGTTAGTGCTAATGCATTCTAGAGAAGAGCATCTTTCCTGTGTGTACAGAAGGGAGCAGAGAACTAATTTCCTTTGGGTTCCAAAGTCTGGCACTAAAGTGAAAATATTTCGCTAGAAAAATCAGTTGTATATATAGATTAAGTGCATTGTAACTACATTTCTGCTTTGCATATTAAGCTTTTAAGATTATTCAGGCAGTTATGGACATACATATTTTTTCTTGAAATAAATTACACATTAGTGGGACAGCAGTGTTGGAATATTTGGCTTCAGTTTCCCAGCTAACACGAAAGTTTTGGCCAGACTATTAGAACTTATTAGAATCTTAGTGATTCAATTGATTTTTTTTCAGCCTGTAATCCATGGAACCCCAATTTTATTTGAACATGTCTCACAGTTTCTATTACAGGCCAATTTTATTAAAATTTTATTTAAGAAATCTGCCATGAACAATGATCTGAATTATCACTGGCATAAAAAAGGAAGCTATTGAGCAGGGCTTCCAAACCTCAGCTGCATTGTAATCAAGGCAGTTTCAATTTTAGACATTCATTTAATATATACATATGTGTCTAGCAGCTCCAGATTTCTGGTTATTTTGCACGAGAAATAGCATATTCTGCTGCTGGAGCAGCCGTGAGCTTGGGGGAAGGAAGTGAGAGATAAGGTCACCAGGATGGGGACATGGAGAACTTTGTAAAGGTGATGTTGAGTTCGGACTTCATTATGAGCGCAATGGACGTGATCTGCTTTCTGATTTAAAAGAGTCATGCAGCATCTGGATTGTGAATAGCCTATGGCATGGCCAAAGTGGAAGCAAGGAAAGCCCGACAGGAAGGAGGCTTACGTAGATTGCCACTTCTGAATGGGGTGTGCTAGGCTGTGTCGACACAATCCTCTTGCTGAAAGAATTAGAAAACTACAAAACTCATAATTTTACCGGTGCCAGAAAACTCTGGGAGTAGTAGTAGAACAGGGCAGACAACGATTTCTGAGGGGAAGTTGATGTCTGTGTGCATGTTTTCCCTGATGATTCTGAGCCAGGTTTGAGGACTGGAATTTAACTCAGACAGGATGATTTTGAGGGAAATTACAGGGTTTTTTTTAAGGGGTTATGTAGAACTGAAGTGAAAAACAATCAGTGACTGAAGGAATCTCAAATGCATGACCAGTTTTTGCTCAATTCTCTGGTTCCAGAAGAGAATCAAAAGATCATTTGAAAGTTCTTAAAAGATCTAGTGACATACTCCATAATCTCAGAAAACAGGGACTTCTTAGGGATGAGGCCCCAAAATTGAGCAGGGAAAGGATGAAATTCTGGAAGAAATGATGTCTCACGCTTCAACTGCTTTCCCAGCTCAGGTTGAGAATCTTACAGAAAGCCAGTCCTGGGAAACAGGGACAAAAGAAAACAGGGCCTGGAGTAACAGAACTAGAGACTTGACACATAACCAACTTCCTTCAAGACCTTTGCCGTACTTAAAGTGGGGTGGGATAGGAAGATAAAGAACTGAGATGTAAGAGAATAGAAGAATGGAAGATACGGAAGTAAAAGAGAAGAGAAAAGCTGAAAATCGTTTAGTTTTTCAAGTCTGGGAAGTCAAAGCCCTGTCCAGTTTTTAATTGAAAGTATTGGGGAGCCTTGCGCTGGGACCAGATAGAAGTAGATTGACTCTTACCAATGCTTTCCTGCCATAATTAACCTCCCAATTAGTACTCTATCTAGCAGTGGAAAGGGGGAAGTCTTTATTGTGGAAGAGCGTCATCTGAACCCACTAGGATTTTTCTTGGAATTAGAAGTAGTCCAAAAGAAAATACGCAAGGAGAAATACACAGAGACATGAAGGGAAAAAGCAAAAAAAATGTGGGCATGCCAAGAAGGACAAGTAATTGAAATGTTAGTGAAAAGGAGAAGAGAATATCGAAATGATAATTAAAGAGTTAATAAAGAGTCATTTTCATAATTTGTGAAGCATAAAATGTGCATATTTAACTAGGATAAGTATAAGGGAAGTATGTAGCACCACAGATGTAGAACTGCCAGAACATACAAAAAGAGAAAAATCTTCAAATGCAGACAGATTAAAGTACATATTACTTTCAAAGGAATATCAAAGGTATTGACATCTAGCTTCTCAGTTGAGAACATGGTAGTCAGAAGACAGTGAAATGAAAACTTTAATATCCTTAATGAAAATAACTGTCAAGCTAGAATTCTATACTCAGTGAAAAGATCCTTTATAAATTAAGGTCAAATAAAGACATTTGCAGACAAAAATTGAAGCTATTTATTGTTATCAGAACTGCAGTGAAAGAAACAGTGAAGGGACTTCTTCGATGAGAAGCATATTGTGTTAGTCTGGGTAGACTAGAGAAACAAATTCATAGACATGCATATGGATATAAGGGAAAGGTTTATATACAAGAGGAATGGAACATTGAGAAAGCATCCCAACCCAGCCCAATCCAAAGTCATAAGTCCAATATTAGTCCACATGTCTGATACCAGTCTATAAAGTCTCCTTCCCACTCATGAAGTGGCAGGTCAGTGGGTGCAGAGTCCTGGCTCTAGCAGGGATCCCGTCATGGCTCCTCGTTTCCAGGGCTCAGGATCCATCAGCAGTATCTGTTGGTGATAGTAACATATCAGCACTGGCAGGTGCCTTTTCTGACTTCAGAGGTCTAGTTCCATCAGGGTAAGACCATGTGGCTTCTCCTCTGGCTCTTCCAGTTCCTTGGATGCTGCCATCTTGTCTTGTCAGCAGTTTGTCTCTCCAGGAGAGAGTGAGTCAAGTCTCTCTTCTCAATTGGGAAATACTGCGAGACTTCCCAGAAGTCTCAGAAGAAAGCCATGCCCACACAGATGCCTCACTGGTTATCTCCAGATTGACAGACTAGACTCCATTTCTACACCTTCAAGCATGAAATTGACATCAAGTACATGACTGCCACACATATAAGTTCAAGAGAAAATGAAGATCGCCAGAAAGGGAAAATATATGCCAACTATAAGTGAATATTGAGCATAATGAATGATACTAATTAAGTCTTTTAGGAGTTTGAATTTGCATAGAACAAAAATGCTTGACAAAAATAATGCTAATGGAGGAAAATAGTAAATAAAATGAAAATTTTCTAAATTTTAAATAATATTGGGGAATGGTGAATTTATTGCCTACAACCCTACAATGTTATGCTACTTACCTTGCTTCCTCTATGCTTTGTTTCCATTCCTCCTTATTTCCTGACCCCTTTCCCTCTTCTTTCTTCCAGGCAGGGATGAATGACCAATAGTTGGTCATTATTATGGTCAACCATGAATGACCAATAGTTGGTTTATCTATCTATCTATCTATCTATCTATCTATCTATCTATCTATCTATCTATCTATCTATCATCTACTTATTTTTCAATAGTTGCATTTCAGATGGTAGTGAACAAGTTTTTAAGACCCAAGTTGCTCAAAGGAAACGTCTAAGGCAAAGAGCATTATAGAGATAATAGAGACATTTCACAATTAGAACAGTTTTAAGCCACAGGAAGAAAATCAATGCAGTAATCCAGATGAGAGATCACAATGACTTGGATCAGAAAGGTAGCTGTGGATTTTAAGTAACATAATAAAATTCTGGATATCTAGAGGGGCAGGCTTTGAAAATGGAAAATGAACTTTGAGTGGAAAATAAACTTTTTTAAAGTGCCCTCTTGCATAAATGGTAGATGCCAATGGAGTTTTGTTGGAGGAGTGAGCTATAGAAAATTACATTCACAACTCCTCTGTTTCCAAGACTCTTGTCTCAGGGATTGAATGAGTAATAGTTCTCTCACTGAAGTGGGAATATTTGTAGAGAGAGAGGATCTAGGAAAGAAAAATACATGATTTTTAAAACCAAGTGGAACAAGAGTGTGGGGAACAGTTGTTATTCAAGTTTAAATCTATCTAGTGGTGCTTTGGGAAAGACATTTGGGTATATCGATCTGGGGCTCAGGGAAGTCAGGATTAGTATATATTTTTGGAGATCATAAACATATATTAAGTTCTTCGTACTGGATGAACTCATTTAGGGAGTGAACCTAGGGAAAATAAGAGATCTGAGAATTGAGCCCCATTGCCCTTCAATATCTAAGGTTGGAACTAGGGTAGAGTAGGAACATCAAAGAAAACTAAGACGTTTTCAATGGGTTAGAAAAGTGTGCTCATCTGTAAGCCAAGAGAAGAGAGCATTTCAAAAAGGAATAAGGATTACCTGTTCCAAATGTTGTGGACAGATCAAGTAGGAGTATGCTTGAGAACTGATCACACAATTTGGTGACATGAAATGATTGGAAACCTCAACTGAGCAGATGCAGTTGTGTGGTGCCCCTTTTAAAGCAACAACTTGAGAGTTCATTTTCCAGTAAGTTTATACTTTAGAAAAGTATGCAAACTGCCTATGTTTTGTAACCCTCTAGTTTTAGAGATGAAGATAATGAGATCCTGAAACATCCTCAAGGGCATACAGCAAGGAAAGGCAGAGCCAAAACTAACATCCAGATCTTCTGGACTGAAATCAAGGATCCCAAACCAGGCTGTTTCTGAACTTGCTTTGCTTCTGAGTTATAGAAAATATCTCATAGAGATTAACAATATTGCTTCTGTGGTTACTGTAGGCTGGTTATTGTGATAAACACGAACATAGCGTTTCCTCATAAAGCCTATTTTAAATAGCCAAACATGATCTCATTCTCACATAAGAAAACTGAGCTCTTGAAGTTGAAGCCCTTGCCCGAGGCCATATGATTCATGAAGGTAGTTCTATAACCAGGAGGCTTAATGTCTGAAACTACGCTTTTAAATTCTATGCTACTTTCAAGCCCATGAAGGGCACACACAGCTAGGTGCTCAACTGGTCATTTGATTTCACCCAGAGTCACCTCTAAAGAAGCCTGGATGATTTACTCTCCCTAGCCAGCCCTTGAAAATCCTGTGCAGTTGAGCTCAACTCTAACACCCATGTGATCATCACGAGTTAGAATTAGCACCAGTGGCAATTGTTTTTTTTTCTTTCATATGGTCTGCTCATGCATCGACCTTTGATCCATTTGCTTTTTAGACCTCTTTCTTTTTCCCTTTTAGATTTAGAATTTGCTGGCCCAAGAGTCACTGACATTCAGTTAAATTTATGGGAATTGCTGAACTTACCTCAGACTTTTCTTCCAAGGCTCAGGATGAATGCTTCATCTGAGCCTCATGATGGCTTCTGAAGCTGCAGCAGTTGTCACAGTTCTCTTTAGGAACAAAGGCATAATTAGAGACCATTTGTAAAAAAAACTGCCTCTTTTTCTGATGTAAGAGCCTTTGTAATCTTGTTTAGCTTTTTTAAAGTAAGAGAAAAAAAGTGAAACTGGTAAATACACACAAGCACACACATCCCAAGTGCACAAAGCCCAGCACCTCATCCAAATTACCTTCTCAATCCAAAACAGAATTACTTCAGAAGAAGTCTTTTAAAATTTTTTTGGTCTTTGATCTAAGGGCAGTGTAAAAGCCTTGGTAGTCTCCTGGACTACTTTCATCAACTTAATGCAGTCTGTAGACTTCAGGATCTGGGCTAGGACAAAGAGACACTCTAATGTCAGCGGGCGAGTGAACGATTTCTCAAGGCATTGCACTACAAACAGCACCCTGAGTGACAAGAAGAGTGGTCCAGAGGAGTCTGTGGTACGGTGCCTTCTGACTTCTATGGACACTGTCTGTAGGAGAGGGGTTGTGTCAAAACTAGCCGGGCCCTCTGTCTAGCATCACTCCCTTACAAGGTGCTCGTGAAGTGCCAAGTTACTCATTCATGGCCTTTTGTTAATTCAAAGATTTTTACCTCTATATTTTAAAGCCATATTGTTAATTCAGTGGGTTTAAAATGTGAATTACTGTCCCTTTCATTCTAAAATAAATCAAAGACAGAAAACTATGTTGTCTCTTCTTTCCAATGTGCTTGTTTGTCTGAAATCATAGCATGTTTGTACGTATGGCCATATAATACTGCAACTGAATCTACGTGATTGCAGAAGGAGGAGAAGTATCTGTCTTCCTTAATGAGTTTCCAGAAACTTTTTGCCAAAAGGCTGACTTACTTTCTCTTTATTTCCAATAAAAGTTTGATTTCTCACAAAGTAAAATAGAAAAGGAAGAGTCTGTTTTTAATTTATTACTTTTGGAGTGAAAGCTTACACAGTAAATTAGGTCCACCTTTAGCGATTGCTATCCATGTTGTTCAGTGTCATTGGTTACATTTTTCACAATATGTCAGCATTCTCACTATTTCATTATGGTTGTTCTGTTTTCATTAATCTAGCTTGCCTATCCCTGTACTTTCTCATCCATTGCTTTAGGGTTAACATTCGCTGTTGGGGCTCATACAGCTGGTTAATTAAAAGGAGCTAAGTAGTCATCAGTGGAATTGTTTATTTTATGGCCAAATCAATACATTATTTGACTGAAATGTGGACTGGTAGGAATGGAGTTCAGTAGTTCACTTCCAAACTTAAAGGGTTTCTCAGCTTTATAGACTTGGGTGTGTGTGGGAGGAGGGGGGCAGGTGGGGTTATCCTTAGTCTCCACCAGTCTAGTAAGTCTAGACTTAAAAAAAATGAATTTGAGATTTGCTCTATGTTTCTTTCCTATCCTATTTGGGATGATATCATTTGCTTTAGTCAAATTGTGTAGACTTCTCCTATATTGGATAATACTTTTCCCAATCAAAAATACCATGCATCTATAATTTAGAAAGTGATCCTCCTCCTCTCATTCTGACAAGCATCAAAGAACATTGCTTTCTTTATATAATCCTGTTCTTGACTTTTTATAAAACGGATACTGTGCCATAAACCTCCTCACTGACTACTGTCTTGTTTCTGAAATCTTACATTTACAACGAGAGCAAAAAAAAAAAACAAAAAAACTACCATCTGAGCATTAGCGATGCACATCTGGTGGTAACGAACACTGAAATGCATGGATCGAAAAATTTTGGCTGTGATGGTTAAGGTTTTGCGTCATCTTGACAGGGATGTGCAGCGGCTCGGCAATTATGTAACCATGTCATCAAATTCCATTTTGTAGTCATCTCGCTTTTCACATATTTACAATTTCATACCATGGTTTGGCGTTAGGTTTTAACCATGTTGGCAAGTGAGGGGAGGGTGTATGTGCATCTACTTTTCAGATGGACTTAATTAACTCAGAATAAAGAGTGGTTCTGGTTTCGTGCCATCGAAGTAGTTCCCACCATAGCAACCTCCTGTACTGCAGAATGAAACCCTGCCTGGTGCTGGACCCTGGGGACCTCTTAGTCCCATGTTTGAGTCCCTTTCTGCAGTCACGGTGTCAGTCCATCTCCTAGAGTCCTCCTCTTTTTCGCCACCCCTCTACTTTACCAAGCATGACATTCTTCTTCAGAAAGTGGTCTCTCCTGCTAACATGTCCAAATATGTAACACAAAGTTCTTGCCATCCTTGCCTCTAAGGAACAGTCTGACTGTACTTCTTCCAAGACAGATTTGTTTGTCCTAGTGGCAGAATAAAAAGTATGTTCAAAGTACCAATGGAAGAACTGTTGATTCCTGACTCTTTTTAAAAATTAAAGTAGAGGCATTTGTCTTTTAATCATAAATTTGAAATACCTTTATCAATAACGCGTACCTCAACTAAACTTATGACTTCATCAGGAGCTTTAAATAATGGAATGCCATGGGGTGTGTAGCACAAAGATAGTAAAGAAATAAAAAAAAATGGTTGAGGTTTATCCTGATGGGGCTTTGTCTGTAGACCCACATTGTTGGAAATGCCTCATAGGGTAACAGTGTGGTTTGCTTTACTCACAGAACTGCTATTGGTTGGATCTGTGAGGAAAAACTACAAGACAGAGTTGTAGATAGTAGGACCAGTCTAATAGGTACTTGAATAAAAAAAAAATAAAAAAATGTTGGCTTGTCTGACTAAATTAGTGTCCTTGTGAGCTTTGCTAATTGCTGTTCACTGTTACTGGCCTGAGGGATTTCTCCTGGAGGCACGTATTTCATATTGTGAGTTATTTGTTCACTGAAATCTCTATGCACTCTATTTTCTTGTCTGACATGCAATCCACATCTTTTTTTTTTTTTACATTTTTTTGGGGACATCTCTGCCCTCTGGTGGTCGTGGGAGGTACCCAGTCTTGCTGATGCTGGATTTGAACTGTCAAGCCAGTGGGCCGCAGTCCCGCACTCAACCACTATGCCATCGGGACTCAGCCCCATGCAATCCACATCTTAAAGTCTATTTTTTTCCATTCCATACAGTTTAAGGTATAATTTCAATGATTGACAGTTCTTAAAAAAAAACATGATATAAAAAAGTTGGTAAGCCAAGGAGATAGCACAACAAAAACATTGATGACATTACCTGGATTCCCAAAGAAACATTTTGTTCATCGTCTTATGACTCAAAACATTCATGACAGGTGGATGAACAGAGAAAAATTAAGATATGGGCACAAACAAAGGCAGCATTAATAATTCAGATAAATAAAATCTGTACACAAAAGGAAAACGTCAAGGTGATAGAGAATGTTTCTGTAAGTACAGGACATTTAGGCAAAATAAAAATGAGTTGAAGTTTGAATGCTTTATATTCCACACAAGGGCTTTATATAGTCTGAATTTTCTTTTCTTGATTCCATTGTTCTAGCAAACATTATTTACCGTGGTATATAGCCTTCCCCAGGTTAAATGGATTGGAGTATTTCTTTTATAGACACTGGTCATACTTCAAGGGATTAACTACATGTTAACTGAAAACTGTTCTTTAATACTTTTCAAGTTACTTATATTAGCCCTAATTGCTCAAAAACCATCACTCTCTTACTTGATCTACCTGTACTCATTTTGTTACAGCATGCTGGGTATGCCAGTCAATGGGCCTCTCGATTAAATGTGGATACCTTAAATTTTAAGGTACAAAGTAAAAACATGATTCCCCAAAGGCGGCCTTTGAGGAGTTAGGAGAACAAGTCAAAGACATCAAAAGATGCATTGGGAGCAGTCGTTTCTTTCAAGGATGTTCCTGTTTTAGGTGGCAGGAGCTGCCATTCTCTGCCTCCGAATGACAGCTGGTTGGCCTGACTCGTCTTCTTTATTCCCGACCCATTTGCTGAGAGTCCCTTATGTACCTGGCACTGTGCTCGCACTGGAGGGTTACAAAGCAGGCGAGGCAATAGCAAAGAGATTGACACCAAGACTCGGTCCACCACGTAACCCTGCATCAAACAATGATGAGAAGGAGGTAGTGAAAGGGGGAAAAGCACTTGGGGGGCTGGGTGGGGGACGAGAGCATCGTGAGATTGATTTGGAGTGCCCGCTTGCCTGTTGACCAGGAGTGGAGAGAAAGCGAGCACACGGTAGTAGATGAAGCAGGCAGGGGTCAGGTCACGCTATGGAATATACCAAGTAATTTAGACTTTATTTTGGAGGAGGTTAGGAACTCTCACAGTGATTTAAATAGCAACAAATAATGTATTTAAATTTTTGTTGTCGATAGACATAGCAGTACACACACGAGTCCAACAATTTATATATGTGCAAATTTGTGATGTTGGTTCTAGTCTTCCAATGGTGCACCCATTTTGTCCTCCTTTTCTTTCATTTTAAAGTTTTCATTTTTCCTCTTAAAGGGTCTTCAAAATCGACATGGCACTGAGGCTAATCTCTTTTTTTAAAAGAGGGGAAGGGATGGAAAAGCCGATAACAAGGGCTCAAGGGGAAAGGCGGATGTTTGGAGAATGATAGCAGCAGCAGACATGTGAAGGTGTTTGGCACAGTATGTTTTTTTATGTATTGTGAAAAACCATGTACGAACCTCCAATAAAATGACTTTTTTTATTTTTTGGCATCACTGCTCTCCGGCGGTGGGAGTAGGAGGCCCAGCCCCACTGCTGGAATTGAACCTCCGTCCCAGTGGGCCGCAGTCCCGCGCACAACCACTACGCCACCGGGGCTCAGCCCTAAAATGATTTTTAATTAAAAAATTATAATACAAAGCTGAAGAGTTGATACACCATGAGGTGGGACAATAAAGAGGTACTGCTGGCCTTGCCAGCTGGGAAGTCTTTTAAAAGAAGGTGTAGTGGTCAGAGATTCAAAGCAGCAGAGGCTCTTTCTCTTTCTGTTGAGGGGATTAAAGGAGCAAGCTGCCATGGATTCTATCAAGAACGTTGGCATTTAGCACTCAAGCCTTCCCTGAGCAAATTATCAGGGGGACGCCTGACCTTGTCCTTTAGGGATGTATAGCATTCTGTTGTGTGCAGATACACTAGAGTTTCTTTATCCAGTCTTCTGTGGGTGGACATTGAGGTTGCTTCTGTCTTCTTGCTATTGAGAACAGCGCTGCACTGAACATGGGGCGTGCTGCCATTTTGTTCTCCATCTCCTGTTTAGCTCTCAGTTGATTCCAAACCCGAGTTGAGTAGAAGGGTGCTATTTAAAGGGCTCCACCAAAGTCTATCAGTGCTTGAGCAACTGAGCAATTCAGAATAACGGGAACAGCAAACGGAGTTGCTGCCAACACAATTCCAACTCACAGTGAAGCCATGAGCTCCAGACGAGACTTGTGCTCCATGGGGTTTTAATCACCGATTTTGGGGAAGCAGAAGCTAGTTCTGCCTCTCAATGGACTCCTCGATGGATTTAAACCACTAACCCTTTCAGAAACTGCAGAGTGTGTTGACGTTGACAGCACCCAGGGGCTCCAGAAACATAGCAAATACAGACAATATAACGCAGACACTTAATAATGCAGCAATACGATCGATAATTGGATGCTTCCCTCTGAGGCCCTCCCCAAACTCCACCTGTTGAAGTCACTAATTCAACCCGTTTTAACATATTGTGGTTTAGCTTAACTGTATTTAAAATTGAGATAATTGACTACTTACACTGATGAGGATGCACTTAATGTTACTTAATAGCTCATCTTATATGCTCATGGACTCAGCACTTGTTATGAATATAGTTTCATTCAGTATTTTCAGAGAATGAGCAGAGCCTGCGAAATTCATTAACTATTACCACAATAAGGAAAAAAGGACAAGCCACAGGAGAAAAACAATCTGTACATAAGGCTTCATTGCAGACTAGACTGTTTCAGTGTTTATAAATATTCGTCTGTGGAGAGAAGCGCGTGTATTATAATAATTATGCATTAGTGCCTCATTAGTAGGGGGTTATATCCATGCTGTTTCTTTTTTCTCTAGTGTATTTCTGATAAGTTAGCATTTTAAAGTCTTATTTAAAATGTAATAAAAGCAGAAGAGATAGTGTGTGAATATTCAAGTGTAAATCATTTGTAATTTCTTCAGCTATGTGAAAAAAAAATTTTTTTTCCATGGGCTTTCTAAGCCTAAAGAGAAGATGTAAAGAATTTTCTTCTTAGTTCAGAAACAGAATCCAATTACTTGAAAAGTGGGCAAGCAGGCTGAATCACAACAGAATTTCCCTGGTACTGACTTTTTTTATTCTCCATGCCAGTATATCATTATTTTTAAATTCTCAGCTCCTAGCAAGTTGGCTTTCTTGAGTGGTGTGTACATTTAAAACACTTGGCCACTAGCCTTGCTGGAGTCTCAAATCCACCTACAGGTGCTTTGGGCAAAAGATCTAGTGACCTGTTCCCCAAATGTGAGTCATCTAAAGCCCTGTGGAACATCTGAAGAACTGTGGAACACAGTTCTGCTTTGACACACATGGAGTTGTCATGAATTGGAGTAGACTCCATGACATGGAACGGTAAATACACATGATTACTGTGGAAAGCAATATGGCACTGCCTGAAGCACCTGAGAAGAGAAATTTCCTGATCCAGCAGCCCTCTCCAGGGGGTCTGCTCTAAAGAAGTAAGAATCATAGCACAGACAGACACATGCACACCCAAGTTCAATGCAGCACTGTTCACAATGGCAAGATGATGGGAACAACCCTGTGGCAGTCATGTGCTTATATTAGTTTCATGATTGAGATGTAGGGGTGGAGTCTAGCCTGTGAATCTGGAGATAGCCACTGAGTAGCCAATGAGGCCTCCGTGTGGACATGGCTTTCTCCTGAGACTTCTGGGAAATATTGCGATATTTCCTTCATGTAGATGAGAAGATATCTCCACAGTTGTGTTAGTCTCAGAGATGATGAATCATGGACAAGACAAGATGGCAGCATCTGAGACGCTGAAGGAGCCAGAGAAGAAGTCACACGGCCTTAGCCTAAAGGAACCAGACTTCTGAAACTGGCAAAGCCATGTGGAAAGCCTTGCCAGCGCTGAGTTTCCTCTACTACCACTGGAAGCTGTTGATGGACCCTGAGCCCTGGAAGCGAGGAGTCATGGGGAGATCCCTGCTGGTACCGTGACTCTGCACCCACTAACCTGTGACTTTGTGAGTCGGTAGGAGATGTTATCAACTGGTATTGAGCATATGGGCTAATATCAAACTTATGACTTTGAACTGGACTGGGTTGGGATGCTTTCTTAATGTCCTATTCCTCTTGCATATAAACTGTACCCTTATATCCATATACATGTCTATCATTTGTTTCTCTATTCTACCCGGACTAACATAAACCCAAATGCCCATCAGTAAGAGAATGGAAAGAGAAACTTGGGTACGTACACCTGATGGATCGCTGTGCATTGCTATATAGCAATGGTATAATCTCAAAGCACTCCTTGACATGGATGGCATGGTAGTTACATAATTTCTTGTCCACTTGAAGATATGAAAAGGGTGGAGTTTAGCCTATCAATCAGGTTGTGTCATAGAGATAAATGACTCTCTGGAGGAGAGTCTGTTTACATTCCTGTTGACTAGCACCTTCAAGCCATGCTGATAGCAGCCAGAGCCTTGGGGATGCATCCACTGCCATTGGATCTGTAAGACTGCACACACCGACATCAGTGCTGGTGGTTTCATGAGTCTAAAGAGGGATTTATGGACTAATGTCACATTTATGGGCTAGCATTTTATTTATGGATTTGATATGCACTGGGCTGGGATATTTGCTTGATATATAATTACTTCTTAGTTCTCTCACATATATATGTGAGTGTCACTGGATTTGTTTCTCTACTCATCCCGGCCTAACACAGATGGGCCTGGAGAATATTATGCTGAGTGGAATTAGCCAATTACTAAAGAACAAATATTATATGAGATCACTGCTAAAGAGGAAAGAAAACCCCTCAAGATAAAGATGTTCACACTAAAGGGAACACATTTTTCACACTTTCTAAAGGACCAAGGGCAGGGGAAGACAGACAGAATCCTGGGCTAGAGCCAAGGTCAGCAAACTGTGACTCCCGGGCCACATGTGGCTCTTTTGGTATGTACATGTGGCTCTGAAGTAAAATTGAAAATAAAACCGTCATAGTTTCATTTATTAAAAAAATTAAGAACTTTATCAGGTCATGGTGATTTCATTTGTTGGTAAAACTATATTTATGACTCTCTCATTTGTCAGTTGTGAGGGACAGGCTTGACTCTTCTCTCTTAAAAGTTTGCCGACCCCTGGGCTAGACTGTTCCTGGGGGTTCTACTGGGTGAGGTGGAAGATCGCAGACTAAAAGAGGCAGAAGAGAAATCAAGGAGAAGGTGAGGTGAAGCCAGTGAGGGGGTTGATTAACAGTTTAAACTGTTGGATTAGAAAGTTGATGATCTGAAGTGTAAATGCTACCTAATTTACAATAACAGGAGTGGGTGGGGAGTTTAAAAATGGTCTCAATCTCTCACTCTCCTCTGTTTCTTCTCTCTCACCATCGCTGTGTTTATGTCCCGAATACAGATGACTGAGTCTCTTGCACCTGACTTTTCACAGTCAGCTTTGCCTTCATCAATGTGGTGGAAAACAATAGCAACAACTCTCCCACCCCCAAACATTCCATGGGCTTCTGAGCCCCACAAGAAGATAGAAAGAATGTTCTTCTTAATTTTGGAAGGTGTCTTGTTCTTCCTGCTACTCTAAGACACACCTTTATTTGGGGGTAGTGCCCTTCAAGAAAACTTTGATGGCTTGCCATTTCATGAAAATAAAAAAGGCTCTTAATAGGGAATATTTATGTTAACTGGGGCTTTCTTTAGTCTGGAAGGAAGCAAAGCAGGAAAATCATTTCAAGGCATAAAATGAAAATGTATAGGTTTTAAATGCCAATCTCTATGTTAGTAAGTCAAGTCAGTTGTACCACCCAGGGTTTATAGTAACTCAAATAATATAAAACATAATTTTTTTAAAAAAATCTTTACCTAAGCACACTCCCCAGAAGTAACCACTATTAGCAATGTATTTATGAATTGGATTCTTAATCTTAAGGAACAGAAAACTCTGGCTGACTCAAACAGAAGAGGAATATATTAAAATGCTCTTTAGTAGCTTTCTGAATTTTTAGAAGGAACAGGCAAATTCAAGTCTTTGCTGGTAGGAGGCTATAGAATCTAGCCTATAGAATCTAGACATTGATCTTGGTATTGAAGTCATGGCTTCCCAGGAACTTGATTCTTCTCCAACTGCCACTATGGCCAAGAATGCAGCCTTCCTGGACTCCGAAGCCCTTGTTTGGCTCAGTGCTTTTATTGACAGAACCAAAGTGGAAAAAATGAAGACTTCCTGACAACTATACTTAGGATTTTCAGAAGCAAACCAGACTGTTAAGAATGATTCTGGAACCAAATTTCTTGGGTTGAAATGTCTTTAAATTTACTGCTTCTAACATTGAACAAGTTATTTAACTTCTCATTTTCTCTACCTGTGGAGTGGTGGTTAGGCACTCAGCTGTTAAGTGGTCAGTTCAAATGCCAGCCACTTCTTGAGAGAAAGATGGAATTTCAATTCCTGTAAAGAGTTGCAGTCTTGTAAACTCAAGGAGGCAGTTCTTCCTTGCCTTTTAGGGTTGCTATGATTTGCATCAAGTCAATGAAAATCTGTCGAATGAAAATCTGTTTGTCTTGTTTTTGAATAGTAGCATTTGTCATGAGATTATTGCTGTTAGGTGCCATCAAATTGGTTCTGATAAATACATAATATAGTGCATCCTTCCAGACTTCTTCCTTATTTATTTGCAATGAAAGCATATCAGTTTATTGACTTTTATAATCAAGATAAGCTACGTACAAGGTAGGACAGTGGAGGAGCTAGGACCTCAGGCAACTGTAAGTGAATTGAATGTCCCTAAGACTTTCCCATCTCTTACCTCTTCTTCTTTCGGCTTGTCAATGTCCTTCTAGATGCTTCTTTCACGTGACTGAAATATACAATTTCTGGCACCATGCAGGCCTCATATCCCTCTCATTCAATGCCAGAGGGGCAGGGAAATGTCATCTCTCTGCTGCCTGGTTAAAAAATTCTGGGAGTGGTCTGCTAGCTTGGCTTGGGTTTATCATTGTGGTCATAAAGTAGCATCACGAGGACATAAATGATCCTTCTAAGATCACGACTACTACCTTCAGCTCACATTGAATTCAACTCAAGCAACAGTCTGGTTTGCTTCAGCTGCCATTCAGTTTAACTCATGGTGACCTCCTGTACTTCCTCTTTTTCATTGCCTTTTTATTTTAGCAAGCATAAGGTCCTTCTCTAGGGACTAATCTCTCCTGACAGCACATCCACATAAAGTCTTGCCATCCTTGCCTCTAAGGAGCATTGTGGCTATATTTCCCGAAACAGATTTGTTTGTATTTTTGGCAGTCCATGGTACTTTCAGTATTCTTTGGCAGCATCATCATTCAAATGCACTGATTTTACTTCTGTCTTCCTTATTTCATGTCCTACTTTCAGATGCATATGAGGCAATTGAATATACTATGGCTTAGATTAGGAACATCTTATTCGAAGTAACTGTCCAGCTTTTCAATATTACAAAGAGATGCAGCAGATTTACCTAATACAATATGTCATTTGATCCCTTGACCGCTATGCCATGAGCACTGATGATGGATCCAAGCAAGACGAAGTCCTCGACAATTACAAACTTTTCTCCGTTTATCATGATATTACCTACTGGTCCAGTTGTGAAGATTTGGGACTTCTTTACATTGAGTCATAATCCGTACTTAAGACTGCAATTCTTGATCTTCATCAGGGTATGCTTCAATTCCTCCTCACTTTCAACAAGCAAGGTTGTGCCATCTGCATATGAAAGGTTGTTAATAAGCCTTCCTCTAATTCTGGTGCCAAGTTCTCCTTCATATAATCCAGATTCTCTGGTGATTTGCTCAACACACTGAATGTTGAGACGATGCACTTCTGATGCACACCTTTCCTAAATCAGTTCTCCTATTCAGTTCACACAACTGCTTCTTAAACCATGTACAGGTCAGCATGAACATGATGTAGTGTTCTGGGAGTCCGATTCCTCTTAAGGGTGTCTGTAACTTTTTATGGTTTGTGTGCTAGTCCAGGTAAACTAGAGAAACAAACTCATAGCCACACATATGGATATAAGGGAAAGGTTTATATACAAGAGGAATGCAACACTGAGAAAGCATCCCACCCCAGTCCAGTTCAAAGTCATAAGTCCGATATTAACCCATATGCCCTATACCAGTCTATAACGTCTCCTTCCAACTCACAAAGTCACAGGCCAGTGGGTGCGGAATCCCTGCATTGGCAGGGGTCTCCTCATGGCTCCTCATTTACAGGGCTCAGGGTCCATCGACAGCATCAGTGGTGATAGAAGCAACTCAGCGCTGTCAGGGGTCTCCATATGGCTTCTCCAGCTTCAGATATCTGGTTCCTTTAGGGTAAGGTTGTGTGGCTTCTTCTCTGGTTCCTCCTCGGATGCTGCCATCTTGTCTAGTCTGTAGTTCGTTGTCTCTGAGACTAACTCCCAACAACTGGGGAGATAGCTTCTCATATCCACGAGCGAAATATCGTGAGATTTCCCAGAAGTCTCAGGAGAAAGCCATGCCCACACAGAGAGAGACCTCATTGACTTCTCAATGGCTATCTCCCAGATTAACAGACCCTACCCCTACATCTCAATCATAAAATTAACATAAGCACATGACTGCTATATTTGTACAGTTGAATATCTTAGCATAGCCAATGCAAGAGAAGTAAACATCTCTCTGATGTTCTCTGCTTTGAGCCAAGAACCATCTGATATCCGCAGTGATATCTATTGTTACATGGCCTTTTCTGAATCCAGCCTGGCCCTCTGGCAGCTCTCTGTCAATGTACTGCTGTTATTGTTGTTAGATAATCTTTAGGAAAATTTAACTTGCATGTGACATCAATGATATTGTTCAATAATTTGAGCATTTTGTTGGGTGACCGTTCTTTGGAATGGGCACAAATATAGATACCTTCCAGTTAAGTGGCCTAGTAGCTGTCTTTTAAATTTCTGGATATAGGTGAGTAAGTGCTTCCAGTATTTCATCAATTTGCCGAATCATGTCTTTGGTATTCCATCAACTTCTGGAGCTCTATTTTTGTCTACTCCGTTCAATGCAGTTTGAAGTTCTTCCTTTAGTATCATTTGGTTCTTACTCATATGCTATCTTTGGAAATAGGTGAATGTTGACTAGTTCATTTTGATATATTTACTCTATGTATTCTCTCCATTTTCTTTTGATGCTTCCAGCGTCATTCAATATTTTGCACATAGAGCCGTTCAATATTACAATTTGAGACTTGGATTTTTTTCTTGACTTTTTTCAGTGTAAGGTATGCTGAATGTATTCTACATTTTTAATTCTTGTTTTTTTCACATTTCATTATAGTATTTGACTGTCTTCTTAAGTTAAGTCTTTGAAAATTTCTGTTCAGGTCTTTGACGCTATCATTTCTTTTCTTTTTTTTTGCTTTGTTTTTTTTGGCATCACTGCCCTCAGGTGGTGGGAGTAGGAGGCCCAGCCTTTGCTCCATGGAGCTGGACTCGAACCTCCTCCCAGTGGGCCGCAGTCCCGCGCACAACCACTATGCCACCAGGGCTCAGCCCGACGCCATCATTTCTTTCATGTGTCATAGCTGTTGTATGATTAAAGGCAAGTTTTAAAGTGACTTCTGACATTTGCTTTGATCTTTTTCATTCCCATCTTTTTATGATGCTTTGCTTTCCTTATGTATGATGTTCTTGATGTCATCACATAGCTCATCATGTCTTCTGTCACTTGTGTTCAATGTGTCAAGTCAGCTCTTGAAGTGTTCTCAAAATTCAGGTAGGGTAGACTGAAGGTAACATTTTGGCTCTTGTGGACTTGTTTTCATTTTATTTACCTTCAATCTGAATGATTGATGGTCTGTTCCAAACTTGGCCCCTAGCCTCACTTTAGCTGCTGATATTGAGCTTCTACAAGATTTCTTCCCACTGATGTAGTCAATTTAGTTTCTGTATATTCCATCTGGAGAAGCTCACATGTATAGCTGCATTTTGTATTGTTGAAAAAAGATATTGAAGAAGTTGATGGTCTTGCAAAATTCTATTATGCGAACCCTGGTTCATTTTCTATCACCAAGGCCATACTTTCTAACGTCTTTTCCTTTGTTATCCACTTTTGCATTCTAATGACCAATAATTATCAATGAATCTTAATTTCATGATGGATCAATTTGAGACAGGTAATTTGTAGAATCCTCTTGCTTTGGTGGTTGGTGAATAATAGTTGTATCAATTGGATTTCCTTGAATTTGGGTGGATAGTATCCTATCACAGACAGCATTGTACTCCAAAATAGATGTTGAAATGTCCACTTTGATAATAAATGCAACACTATTCCTCTGGATTGTTTCATTCCCAGCACTGTGAACCACATAATGCTTAATTAAAAATGGCCCATACCAGACCATTTCGGCTCACTAATGCCTAATATGTTAATTTTTATGTATTTCATTTCATAGATTTATACCCAGTGCATTCTAAGTTCTAATTATTAATTAGTGTTTGCAGCTAGTTCTTCTCATTTTGAATTGTTCCTCAGCAGCAAATGCTGCTAGTCCTCAAATCTATACTCCCACAGTCTTTACTCCACACCTGTCAGTCAGTCAACTCTACTTTGGGAGGCAACTCTATGTCACTTGTATTTTGAGTGTCTTTGGACCTGAGGAGCTCATCTCCTGGCACGGTCTCTGACAATGTTATGCTCCTTTTCCTGAGTCTCTTTGGTATCTGGCAATGGTTCAGTTCTGTCCATAAGATTTTCAGTGGCTAGTCCCTCAGAAATGAATAGTCTATTCCTTATTCTGAATCTGGAAGATTTGCTGAAACTTTTCCACTTGGGTGATCCTGTTGGTATTGGAAACATTGGTGACATAGCTTTCAAGTTTTCAATATGTGTGTCAAATGGACAGAAAAGTGTATGAGGGGGTTAAAACATTACTGTTAGAAAATCAAAGAAATTTTTATTAAAAGTAAGCAAAATTCTATTTAGGGTTATGCCTTTGTGACGACTTTACTTCCATCTCTCGATGCCTTCTCATGTCAAAATGGCAGTTTTAATATAGTATTCTTAATGGACACAAATTATGCTCCTTTCTAATGCATTTTTTTTTAAAGTTTGGGGAACAAAAAGTAGCCTGAAGGGGCAAGGTCAGGGCTAAAGGGTGGATGGGGTAAGGTTTCCTAGGGAAATTCTCAATGGACAGTCAGTGTTACCCTTGGTGAATGAGGAGACAAACTGTCCTGATTTTGCCATTGGGAGCATGGGGGTGGGGCGGGGAGAGGGAGAGGGAATCTTGGTCCAAATTTCCTGGGCTTTTTATCACAAATGCAGCTTTCAATTTTCTTATTTTTTTTTCCATAATAAGTCCCCATGATCAATCTGTGTCCTTTAGGAAATTCTTTCGTGTGTACCCTTTTGGAATGCCCCCTATAAATCGAAATAATATTTTTAGCTCACCTCTTTGTCTTGAATTTAACCGGCATAGAAAATGCTTTCTGAAGCCACTGTATAGATTGGATCTTTCCCCTGCCCACTTTTTTCTTAAAAAATTTTTTTAACCCTTGCCCCAAGCCTCCCCCTCCCTTTTTTAAAAGGCAACCACATGAGACTAAGACAAGTGTATTACTGAGAGAAGTTGTTGGCAGCCATCTACTGGTTGCCCACAGACTTGTTTAACATGTTTTGTTTGGAACTAATAGGTATATGTATGGATTACAGCCACAATAGCAATACTTTTGGACTTACCTGTGTACTTAATTAACCCCTGCAGCAAAGGAAATATTCTTTTAAATTAAAAAAAATCTGATTTTAACACTTGTAAAGAAAATACTAGGTACTGAATTTGAAAGACTTTGAGATCGACAATGTGCTAACTTGGGCTACCAGGTTAACTCGTGCTGTTTTTTGGAATAAAACTTTTACTGTCATCTGATAATTGAAGAGTTTTTTGAGTTAGCAAGGGGAGTGCTAAAAAGACTGTTACTATTTGCAACCACTTATCTGTGTGAATCAATTCTCTGCAACAAAAACAAAATACAGAACAAAACAGGATACTGCTCTGCCTGCAATTGTCACTCACCATTTGTAATTTCGAATTTTGTGTTTAACAAAACAATTGTTCATCTCATTGGTTGATTGTATATAAGGCTAGTATTACTTGAAATTAAAAAATTAATAGCTCATAGTCACTGAGTTGATCTGACCCATAGCAACCCTGTCGGCCAGAGAAGAAGTTTTCCTTCGGGTTTGCAAGGCAGTCAAACTTTGTAGGAACAGACAGCTTCATCCTTCTTCTGTGAGGGGGCCGGTGGGTTTGAACTGCTGATCTTGTGACTAGCAGTCAAATACTGATCCCCCACTGCCACCAGCGCTCCTTTGTAAAATTAAGATTCAAATATTTTATTCACTGAGCTTTCTTCATTTTTTCCCCATGTGTATGTGAAAAGGACTAAAAATTCTGAAAACCAGTATATTAGAGCAGGGATCAGCACACTTGTTTTCTTTGAAGGGCCAGGTGGTAAATATTTTAGGTCTTACAAAGTCTTATGATCTGGGCCCCAACTCCTTACCCTTGCTATTGCAGCCCCAAAGTAGCTTACAGACAGATGAACTGTCCTGTCTGTGTTCTAATCAAACTTGATTTACCAAGGCAGGGTGCAGGATGCATTTGTAGTTTGTCAAATAATGTATTAGAGCATTTTCTCTAAGTATACAAAGTGGACTAGTCCAACCAGTTTCCATTGAAACATCAAGGTTTATGGGTCAACATTTCTTCATGTATTTGGCCATTAAGTGAAGGGGGAAGTGAGCTGTCCTCTGGTAACTGTATTAAGATTTACTTTCAAGAGGGACCTCTTAGAACAGTTTTAATTTTATTAGGGCACTTCACAGGTAGCTGAGATAAATCTAAGCATTGGGGCAAATTTTGTGATAGTAATCTAAATATACAGCATTTTCACATTCCCATAACATAACGTGAGCTGGAAGAGTTTGCATATCCTACATCCATGACGGGGAACTCTTGTGGTGTACGGGTTTAAGCACCCAACTACTAACCCAAAGGTCGGTGGTTTGAACCCACAGCTGCTCTGAAGAAGGAAGATGTGACAGTCTGTTTGTGTAAAGATTGTAGCCTTTAGGAATCCTATGGGGGCAGCTATTCACTATTATAGAGTAGCTCTGGGATGAATTGACCCAATAGCAATTTTGTTGTGATGCTTTCTATGAGTTCTTTCTTTCATTTTTTTTTTATGGTGAAAGTTCCTAAGGAGCTTTACTCATTAGCTAATCTTTATTTCTGATCTTATTTGCTGGCGTAAGTGTGGAGTTCAAGCTAAGTATACTATTCTAGTCTCCCAAATTAATGTTTCTTTTTCTTTTGCTCATGGTAGCTTGGACCATCTGAAATATGGCCCAGGTAAATGTATCATTTATCACTAGCTAAAACTGTCATCATTAACTTGATTAATCAAATGCCGCACTTAAAGATGGATTGAAACACAAAGTAGCCAGTGCAGTTCCACATAATGAAGCGATTAATTTGACACACTAGACAACCAATTTAGCATTACTCAATGATCATAGTTTATTTTAGAGATTCATCAATTAGTATATTTTTCCTTGTTGTGTTAGTTTGTCTCACAAGCAAAGAAAATATGATGTCCTTACACATAAAAGGATATTTATCTAGGAACTCTTAAATTCCAAACCATGATATTGTTTTGTGAATAGAGAAGAAAGTGGTGATGGATTAAAAAGCTTATAATGGAATTCTTTATATTAGGATATTACTAATTTTCTTCTTGTAATATGATTATGAATATAGCAATAACACCACAGAAGGAAAGACCCCAAAGGTCTCTGTTCTTTCTATTTGTGCTAGAGATTAATTTATAAAAAAAAGTTAATTAGATTTCATTGTGCTCTGTGTGTGCGTGTATGTGTGTGTGATGATGATTGGGAGAGGTTTCGGCAAAGTAAAAACACATTAAGTCACAGTATCAGATTTCTTTATGTGATTGATATTTAGAGCGATGCAGGAGTTATGTTCATGAAGTTTTATGTGTCATCTGGGCTTTTTAGAGAAGCGTTTTCTTATTATGTTGGGGAAGAAACAGCAGCAAACATTTCCTTACTAAGTGTTAGCTAATGATGCTTTCTGGATGTTGTGCTTACTGTGAATGAAAAGTTGGAGTTGATGTTTAAAGAATTTTGGCTTGCCATCATGGTCCCAACTCTACCTTGCAAATCCAGATGGACTGGAGAAGTCACACTGGCATAGAGGGGAGCTGGAGATATGGGGAAACCAGGATGGATGGGCCCCTTTGGACCAATGGTTAGATTGGAGATACTGGAAGGGTGGAGGGAACGGGGGGTAGAGAGATGGAACCAACAGCAAGGATATATACACAAGCTCCTATTTGAAGGAAGGGCATCAAAGGAGTGGGTTAGGGGAGAGGTCGGGCAGTGTACGATATGACAAAACAATAACAATGTATAAAGTATTGAGGGTTGGAGGGGAGGAGAGGGCAGGGGAAGAGGGGAAGGGATGGAAAAGCCGATACTAGGGGCTTAAGGGAAAAGGTGGACGATTGGAGAACAATAATAGAAGTGGACATGTGAGGGTGCTTGACGAATATGCTTATTTATATATTGTGAAAAACGATGTATGAGCCCCCAATAAAATGATTGGAAAAAAAAATAAAACTGTTACTTAGGATATTAAAAAAAATTTTTGGGCTGGAGGCAATTTCAAGTGCTATACTGGAGAAAGTTTAAAAAAGAGAGCTATGCTATTTCATTAATAGTTCATGGAAATTTACCATTTGAAATGCTTATATGGTGTGTTTTAAAACCTATTAGGGGTTATTAAGTGATGTGCCATTTATTAGTCTCTGTTGAAATCATTCCTTTTTATGCAGAGGGTCCTATGCAGAATGCAGTGTGTATCGAGAGTGTGTGAATTTCTTGCTGGTTTAAAAATGAGTAGTATTTCTGCATGAGTGAGAGCTTTCTGCTGCTCATGGAAAGCTCTCAGGATTCAGAGACTTTAAACTTGGCTGAGGAGACAGAAGGAGAGAGTCTAAGTTGAACTTTCCTGGTATGCAGTTCACATTGGATACCCCTCCCCCAATGAAACAGGCTAACAATTTACTAGCAAGTGGATATGCAACATTCAGCAGGTATTCCATAGCATGGAAGACACTGGTGTTTACCTAATGGTTGTAGTCCTCTGTCCCCATCCAGGCAGGAGAGCTTGGAGGTTTGTTGGAATTGGGTCTATAATAGAGGAGGTCAGAACTTAAATTATTGCTGATTTGAAGGAGAATATACAAAGAACAAAGCTTTTAATTGTTTAGTGGATTTTTAAACTTGCTTCCCCAGGGGGTAAAACTGGACCGGGACTCCGGACTATTGAGTTCCAGTCCTCTTGCCAAGGATAAGCAGCGTGTCACCTTGGGCAAGTTCTCTCCCTCTTTGAGAGGTTGGGAAAGTATAGATTTATTGCTCAGACAGAAAGTGAGCAACATGAGAGGGCTACATGAGAAGAATACATTAATATTTTAATAGCATTCAGAAGCATACACATGAACAGTTGTAGAAAATATGTACTTGAGGGAAAAATAAGTTTACCATTGAAAATGAATCCCCGCAAATCTGAGACTCTGTTGAGGATTGATGGCTTGACCTCCAACCTGCTCCTATCTTCCCCAGTTCTTTAAAAACAAAACAAAGCAAAGCATCCTTTTTACTGTCCTTTCTCCTGATGACAAAAGGGAGATAGATGTTTTTGTAGAAAATTTGGGAAATGTAAAAAAATCACAAAGAAAGAAATGAAAATCATTTTACTATCCAGAAACAGAACCTTTGTGTATATGTCTACACACTGAATAGGAACCATACTGAATGTGATGTTTACAACTTATTGCTTTTATTCAATAATGTACTGTGAAAAATTTCTCATGGCAATGAATATTCTTCGAAAGTAGAATTTTACATAAATGCTTAGTATCCCAGACCATGAGACACATTAAAAATGCTTTCTTATTCATTACAAAATGCTCCTCGCCAACAAATTAGGAAACATAGGAAAGCAGAAAAAATGGAAATAAAAGTAATGACAATTTTGTTATCCAAATTTGTTTTGTGCTCCCAGCATGCTTTTAATTTTCTTTTTATATGGAGTTTGTAGTATTTTGTTTTTTTATTTACTTATTTTAAAATTCAAGTTTTATCGACATATTATTCACATTTTCTATAGTGTAAATAGTAAAAAGAATTGTGCAATCAATTTTAGAACTTTCTTTTTCCTATACCAGTTATTAGCTCCTCATCTCTTCCTGGTCTTCTCTGCCATAACTGTAGAGTTACCCATCCTGGATTTTATATCAAGGACCATTTACAAAAACAAAAAGCCCAAACCCAAACGAAACAAAAAGCAAAACCTGAACAACAATATTCAAGTCAAGCACTGAAAAACTTAAGAAAAAACATAACAGAAACTAACAAAGATGAGAACAAATTTAAATTGGGTGAAAAGGAAGAAAGAGTGTCGAATTTCAATCTAACTTCATCTGCTTTCCAACGCATTTGATCTGATACTGTCACTTTTCACCTCCTCTCAGTTTTTTTTGTGTGTGTCTGTGTGGCATCACTGCTCTCTGGTGGGAGTAGGAAGCCCAGCCTTGCTCCTGGAGAGCTGCTGCTGGATTTGAATTGTCAGCCCTGTGGGCCACAGTCCTGCACACAACCATTAGGCCACCAGGGCTCAAACTCAGTGTGTTCTTTTTTTTTTTTTTGGGGGGGGGGCATCACTGCTCTCCGATGGTGGGAGTAGGAGGCCCAGCCCCACTGCTGGAATTGAACCTCCGTCCCAGTGGGCCGCAGTCCCGCGCACAACTACTACACCATGGGGGCTCAGCCCCTCAGTGTGTTCTTTAAAATAAATTTTCACTGTATTTATTTCTATTAGCAGTAGACCATTGCATTTTTCTATATTACTAAAATGCATCTTATACTATTATTTTTAAAAGCAATCTTATATAACACTAACTGAATCTAGTTTTATTTACATGAAATAGATACAAATTTGTAATGTAAGCAAACATATATTATCTGTTGGGCACTTCCTAAAAAGATGCTATGTGTTCCACATTTGGGATCAGATGTGAACAGAACAGATGCCACAAATTTTGAGTGGGGGTACATCATCTTCCAAGTCTCTTTGTTTCTGCTACCAAGATATCTTTCCCTTTGAACTAATATACTTCAGTGCTGCCATGTTGAGTCGCACGCAGTTCATTTGTATCTTCATATGCTTTACTACTTTACGATTCTTACATTTTCATACAACCTTAAACCATTTTTTTCTCTAAGAGTATTGTCACAGATATTTTGACAGTTCATTCTTTTCTCACATTCTTAATTACATACTTCCCTGAGACAGTTTCTTAAAGTAGGCTATGCAGACTGAAAGGCACACCTCTTTTGAAGGCGTTTGATAAGCACGGCCACAGTGATGCTCTGAAAGTTATGAGAGCAGCTAGGTGCATGCCATTTTTCCCAGTTAGAAAGTGACAGGTCATTGAGATTTTAAATGATTTTGAATATCTTTAATGACTAGTGAAGTTGACCTCCCTCCCCCCAAGGTTTATTAACCATTGGACCCACTTGATGTTCTTCTAGGTCTTTTGGCTTTCTTTTTTTTACCCTCTCTCTCAGATTATTATTTGTTGCCTAGCAGATTCTGATGGGTATCCCCTTTGTAAGATGGCCCTCCATTATGTTTTCACGGTTATGACCTGTGTTAGACA
Source organism: Nesogale talazaci (assembly GCA_004026705.1). NCBI lineage: Eukaryota > Metazoa > Chordata > Mammalia > Afrosoricida > Tenrecidae > Nesogale > Nesogale talazaci. The sequence continues at coordinate 36,161 of PVJH01001920.1, forward strand.
AGGTTCTCTAGAGAAACAAAACCAGGACACTAACAATTTGTATACATTTATATAGAGAAATATCTAACGTAAGAAATAAACCGTTAATTAATCTATAAAGCAGTACGAATGGCTCGGTGCAACTCACTTCTGTGAGACAGTCCTTCTAGTCTTGAGGGCCACCCAGTAGTCCTCTGTAGAGTAATTTTCAGACTATCTGGCCACAGGCAGCAAACAGCAAGGCAGGTCACCAACAGCCAGCCAGATGACAGGGCCTGGCAGGCCCCAGCTCAAGAGATGTTTATTCTGGTAGCATGGTGAAGCAGAGCTTGAGGGAACCTCAACGCACAGCAACCCAGGTAGTGTAGCTTGCAAATTGAGGCACAGCACAAGCAAGGCAGTTGGCTGCACACTGGTCAGAAGATCCAAGAGCAAGACAGAGAAAGGCAGGCTCGCCATTTCTATCTCCGACCTTCAATTAATCTCTCATGTGTTCATTGGTCACGTTGTCACAACAAACCTACCTATCTTCATTGGCCATGTTGGCACAACAAAACTACCTATCACATGACCTTTTTATAGTTATTGTCCATTTTCATATCTGCCAGCACATATTCCTTTCCCTTTTGGGACTTTTTAGTGTTTTCTTCTTCTGTTTATCTTTTAAATCTTTCAGATGCATTCGCGATCTCTTTTTAACTTAGATACATGTTCTTCTTATTTTAAAATTTCTAAGAGTTAGTTAAAAGGATGTTTAAGATGTTCAGATGGCCTCCCTACCCCTCCATTCTATCGGGCCACTGGGAGGCCAAACCAGCTCGATGGCTGTGAGTTTGGATTTTAGCTTTAGTTCTCACTTCAAGATTCAGAGGTGTCTAATTTAGACACAGGTTAGAGATTTGACTCATATTTAAGTGGTATCAGACAATTGAGGCCTTCATTTGTTGAAAATTTGATATGATTTTCATTAGTTTTGCAAAAGTATATCCTCTGTTAGTACAGAATTATGTATTGTTAAGCTGTCAAAATGCATTAAGAGTTGATTGGTTGGTGGTTTGAACTCATTTAGGGGCACCTTGGCATACAAGCCTGGTGAGCTGCTTCTAACAGTCTTTTTATTTTATTTGTTCTAAAAGTCACGAAATCCCTGTGGAGCACCTGTGCTCTGGACACACAGGCTCACTGTGATTTGGGGCCTACTTGATGACTGCGAACAGCAATCACAATAAACCAAAGGAAGGACTCAAGTATCTTATTTCAAAAATTTTTTTTGTTCCACTTGATCCATTCATTTGTTTGCTGTGGGATCTTCACTGATGATGACCAGACCTTACAGACTTCATGGATTATACCTCAATATTAGAAAAATATTCTCAACCACTAGGCCAATGAAGACGTCATGATAAATGGAGAAAAAGCTGAAGTTGTTCAAAGTTTCACTTTACTTGGCTCCACAGGCGACACCCGCAAAAGCTGGCAAGAGATCAAATAGTAAATTGGATTGACCAGATTTGCTACAAAAGACCTCACCAATGTGTTAAAAGGAAAAGATGTCGCTTTGAACTAAGTGGACTAAAGCACACCTGAACCAACTCATGGTGTTTTCCATTGTCTCATAGGCCTGTGGAAGCTAGAAAATGAATAAGGGAACCTGGGAGAGACTAGATACCTTTGATTTGTATTAGCAAAGAATATGAGTGTTTCACATTCCTTAAAAAGAGTGACAGGCCTGTCTTTGAAGAAGTGCTTTCCTGATGCATCTTAGAAGTTAGGATGATAACACTCATTTCATGTGTCTGAGACTGGTTCCTGACATAGGACTCTAAGATTCCCAAAAGATATGCAATGAAAGCATATCTGCAGCCATTTATAGGAGGTACTTGCTATGACCAGTTCCTTGCTTTTTTAAAAAAGAGCTATATACTCTATATGGCAGTTATATAATCTCTCAACTTGAGCAAAGGGGTGGAGTCTAGCCTGTCAATCAAGTCATAGCCAATAATGCCTCTATGTGGGCATGACCTTCTCCTGAGGACTCTGGGAACTCCTGTTCTCCTCCCTTGAGGTGGAGACACACCCTCTGTCCCTTCCCTTTCTTGCTGTTGAGATACTCAGGTTTCTGGAGGAGACACATGGAGACCTGTGCCAGCCTGGAGCTGCTTCCACTGCCACTGGATCCACAAGACTTTCTACTCAACAGCCCATGGTCTTCCTGCAGTCAGCGTCTTGGCATGTGCTGGGTTAGTCTAAAGAGGAATGTATGGACTAGTCTCTGACATGTGGGCTAATATCGGACTTATGAACTTGGTTGGGACTGGTCTAGGATGTTTTCTCAATATACAATTGCTCTTTTGTATAAAGCTCGTTCTTATGTACAGGTGAGTTTTTCTGGATTTGTTTTTGTATCAACCCAGACCAAGGCATTCCATGTCAGCGGTTCTCAACTGCTGTGGGTCACGACCTCTTTGTGGGTTGAATGACCCTTTCACAGGGACTGTCTGACTCATAACAGTAGCAAAATTAGAGCTATGAAAATAATTTTATGGTTGGGGGGGTCACCACAACCCAAGGAACTATATTGATGGGTGGCAGCATTAAGAAGGTTGAGAACCTCTGCTCTATGTGTATGTACTAGTTTATTTTTTGCACAAAACATGCATTATTCTGTGTCTTGCTAGTTGTACTTAAAATACCTTAGAAATTCTAATGTTTGAGTCACAAAAAGTTGATTCATTATTTTTAACTGTTGTGCAGTATTTCATTGTTTGGATAAAACTTAATGTCTATTATCTGTTAAATTTTATCATATAAAAATAGAGGCATTCTGAAATAGTTATACTAATATTTAAAATTTCTAAAGTGACCATATCTATGAGTTATAAAGCATAAGGAATTATTTCTAAAAATAAGTAATAAATATTTCCTTTCTCTTTTAGTACCTTGGGGATTTTAACTGTGCAAAATGTGAATTCCCCTCAATTAGCACCTCTCTTTTTATTTCAATAATTGCTTTCTAAATTTATGCTATGTTTAGTCTCAGAAGTTTACGAATTGAGGTTAGAGTTTGTGATTATTACTAATTTAACTTTTTAAAGGTGATTTAGAGGTGTTTTCAGAGTCAGGCAACAATTTGAAACCTTTTCAAACATAAAACTGCAGGATGTTACTTTGAACACTAAGGTGTGCCAGACCCATGTCATGGTATTTCCCTTTGCCTTATATGCATGTGGAAATTGGACATTGATTAAGGATGTCTGTAGAAGAATCAGTGCATTTGAATATGTTGAAGAAGAATCTAGAAAGTACCATCGGTATTCGAGTTCAAAAACAAGCAATCAGACTGATGTGAGGGAACATAGACAAGGAGAAGACTGAAATCTATCTGTAAGACAAATTGGACAGTCCCTCACGCAAGGACCACTGGGAAGTAAGCCTATATCCAGGGTTCAGTCTAGCACTCATGAAACACATAACTATCCTCTAGTTCTTTAACATTTCCTCCTCCCACTATTATGGTCCTAGTTTTACTTCATTAACCTTGCTGATCCTGAATATGTAAATGAATATAATCAAGATTGTTCAATGTATGAAATTAAAGATAGGGTATCCCCTCAGAAATAGTCAGGGGAGTATTGATTTCCTGAGGCTACAGGAAGAGAGAGGAGGAAAGTGGCAAGTGGGAGCAGAGAGCTATGATGACTGGATAACCCCACAAGAAGGAAACAAGCATCAAAATTTAAGGAGAATGGATATGTGGAATGTAAATTATGGAAAAATTATGATATATAGTATACTGAGGGTTCAGGGGGAAGGGAGGATGGAGGAGGGAGAGCATAAAGGGGAGCTGATATCAAGGAGTTCAAGAAGAAAAGAAAATGTATCGAAAATGTCAAGGGCAGTAATTGTACAATTATACTCGATCTTGGGCAATTATGAGCTGTAATATCTATGAGAGCCCCTAACAAAATGATTTCTTAAACAATAAAACAAAACTTCATAAGTTATACGTGCTGCTTACAGTTTTCTCAGGAAGCAGAAGGAAATTCAAAATATGTACACTAACAACTACTCCCAGTGCCATTGTGGTGATTTGTAGCAGCCTTATACGGCAAAGTTGAGCATCCAATAGAGTTTCCAAGGTTATGTACATGATAACACTATAGGACAGAGTAGAACTGTCTTGTGAGTTCACAAGGCTGTAAATCTTGATCGGAGCAGAAAGTCTGATCTTTGAACATCACCAGTGAATGCTTCAGCTTGCTTTCAGCAAGCAAGATAGTGTCATCTGCATATTGCAGGTTTTGAGTGAGTCTTTCTGCAAGTCATATCCTTCTTTTTATATAATCCAGTTTCTTGAACTGCATGCAAATTAAAAGTATGGTGAAACCCACAACCAGTACACATCTCCTGATTTTAAAATAGCCAATGGCCCCTTGTTCTGTTCTAAGTATTGCCTCTTAGTCTATGTATGAGGTTCCTTGTATAGATTCCTCATGACAATAGTTATTAATGAAGTGAGTAAACTTTAATTTACAAAGGTTTGGACTTCTACAGTAACTTTTTCTGTATCTCACACTTAGAGCCTATGCTTAGAATATGGTCACGTGCTGAGCCCTGGTGGTGCAGTGCTTGTGTGTGGGACTGCAGCCCACAGGGTTGATGGTTCAAATCCAGCAGCAGCTCTCCAGGAGCAAGGCTGGGCTTCCTACTCCCACCAGGGCAGTGATGCCACACACAGAATAAGGTCACATACTCAAGCTCAAAGTTTAAAAGGTATCCAGGTCTAACAAGGTTAATGAGATAAAACTGTGACCATAGTAATAAGGGGGGGGGATATTAAAGAAGATTGTTCAGTGCATAAAATCCAAGTTACATACACTCATCAGAAATAGCAATGGAAGCAACAATTCTCTGGGAATATTGGAAGAGAGGTGTGGGAGGGGGAACCAATAGCAAAGACAACTATATAATCCCACTTAAGGGGAATGACTAACAATTGTAGGTGAACAGATACAGTGGGTGGTGTAAGATAAGACAATGGCAACATATAAATATATAATATAAGAATAAGGGTCCCTGGAAAGAAGGGTAGAGGAGGGAGGGGATAAAGGGGAGCTGATAGCAGGATTCAAGAAACAAGAAAATGAAAAAAAAACCCAAGAAAATGTTTTAAAAATGATAGTGACTGTAATTGTACAATTATGCTTGATCTAATTGAATTAGGGATTGGTATAGTATGTGTAAGGGATCTCAATCAAATAATTTAAAATGTTAAAGGTATTCATTTATGTTTTCCATAGATACAATGGATTCTTTGTGATGCCTGCAGGTATACAAGCAATTGTAGGAATCAATACAAAGAGGTCCAGTATAGTCAACAGTGTCTCCCAGTCACAAAACTATAGAACAAATTGTCAATAATTTGCTGACATTGGTGCAATCAAGATACAGAACATTTCTGTCACCCTAAGTGACAAATATGATGCTTTTTTAGAGTCATAGCTACTTCCTTGTTTAATCACTGGATACTGTCAATCTGTCATACATTTCTATAATTGTCTTATTCCCAAAACTAAGTCTCATTTTGCAATTTTGCTATGAAATATGACAAAAATGTTAAAAATAATTGTTTTGCCTCTTATCAGTGAAAATACTCAATATTTTAATAGAAATATTTAATAATACTCAATATTTTAAGAGAAAAAAATAGAATCATAAAGTATATAGACTTTTTTTTACAGCCTGCTTATGAAATCAGTGCTAAATTTATTTTAGATAGTATTCTTATTAAAAGAAATCACTTTATTGGGGGTTCATATAACTCTTATTACAATCCATATATCCATCTATTGTTCCAAACACATTTGTGTTTTTTGCCATCATCAATCTCAAAACAATACATTCTACTTGAGCCCTTGGTATCAGCTCCTTATTTTTCCCTCTCCCTCATGAACCTTTGATAATTTATAAATTATTATTATTTGTCATATCTGATCACAATGATCCACATATAACCTCTTCTCTGGGGGATGGACAACAGAAAAGTGGGTAAAGGAAAACGTCAGACAGTATAAGAGGAACAATTCTTAAACTGACACATTGGTTGGATTTTTGTTTGATCAAATCACACACACACATACACACACACATATATATATATATATACATAAATAGGTCTGTGTACACATATTAAGGGGGCAGATGGACATTAGGCCTCTACTCTAGTACTCCCTCAATGCAAGAACACTTTGTTCTAATAACCAAGCATTCTGGAAACTCACCTTCCTGGCACGATTGCTGAAGACAAAATGGGTACATAAGCAAGCATGGTGAAGAAAGCAGATGGTGCCTGGCTATCAAAAGATATAGCATCTGGGGTCTTAAAGGTTTGAAGATAAATAAGTGGTTATCTAGCCGACAAGCAACTAAGCTCCCATGGAAGAAACACACTGACCTGTGTGATCATCAGATTTCGATGGGATCAGGTATCAAGTCCAGAACTAAATCAACAAAATCTTATCAATGTGAATGAGAGAGAGTGTGAAATGGAGAGCCAAAACCCATCTGCAGACAATTGAACATCTTCTTAGAGCAGGGTCACAAAGAAGAGACAAGCCAGGCAGAGTGCAGTATAGCACCACAAAGTATTCAACTTTGCTCTAGTTGAATTGCTCTAGTTTTTTAATGCTTCCTACTCCCAACTATCATGACCCCAATTCTACCGTACAAATTCGGTTAGACCAGAGCATGTACACTGGTACAGACAAGAGCTTGCAGCACAAGGAATCCAGGACAGATAACCCCCTTAGGACCGATTATGAGAGCAGTGATAACAAGAGAGTAACGGGAAGGTGGGGGTAGAAAGGGGGAACCAACCACAATGTTCTACATTAACTTCTTCCCAGGGGAATGGATAACAGAAAAGCAGGTGAATGGAGATATCAGTCAGTGTAAGACATGGAAAAAATTTATAAATTAAGGGTTCATGAATGTGATGGGTAAGCTTTTTGTGCCAACATGGCCAAAGAAGATAGGTAGGTCTGTTGTGAAAACATGGCTAATGAACACATGAGATCAATTGAAGGGTGGATATAGAAAAGGCTTGGCAAGGCCTGTTCTTGCCCTCTTGTTTTTGAATATTCGGACCAGCTAGCTGCCTTGTTCGTCCTGTGCCTTGACCTCCAAGCAACACTACCCATGGGACACCTAATCGTGGACTTGTTGCCGTGAGTTGAGGTTCCTTCAAGCCCTGCTTCGGACTGTTGGACTCTGTCATCTGGCTGATTGTTGGTGACCTGCTCTGCTGTTTGCTGCCTGTGATCAGATAGCCTGGATTGCTCTCAGGGGACTACTCAGTGGCCCTCAAGACTTGAAGGACTGCCAGTCTCCTAGCTGTCTCATGCAAGTGAGTTGCACTGAGCAATTTGTACTGCTTTATAGATTAGTTAATTGTTTCTTTCTTATCTTATGTATCCTATCTATATAAATATATAAAGAGAACTACTAATGTCCTGGTTTTGTTTCTCTAGAGGACCCTGTCTAACACAATGAGGGAGGTAGGGGAGAGAGAAAATGAGCTGATACTAAGGGCTCAAGTGAAAGAAAATGTTTTGATAATGATGATGGCAACATTTGTACAAATATGTTTGTCATATGTATGTATGTATTGTGATAAGAGCTGTATGAGCCCCCAATAAAATGATTTAAAAAAAAGAGCAAGCAACACACACATACTCACACAAATAGAAACTCAATCTAACATACTGAATTAGTTTGAATTCCCTGTAAACAGACTCCGAGATGGAGACTTGCTGGTGCAAAGGTTATGGGGGTTTGGTCTTAGTAGACATCCCTGAAGGGAAGACCGAGTTGAGCAGGAGAGACTGACCCACCGTGCAATAAAAATAAAATGTCAGCTTATTCATTTAGAGAGCTCTAAAGTCAGGATGACCCTTAACAATTGTTTCACCTTGAAGTAAAGGGACTTTTGTAGTCTGTTTCCTTTTTCATATTGATATTGGGATGAGGTTATACATGTGTTAAAAAATTGTGCTGATATTTCTGATAGAAATTTCTTCAAATCTACCCATTAATTTGTTTGGAGTTGGCACCTGAAGAATAAATTTTTCTGTAAACCTATACTCAAGCCATATTAAGAATATAAGAATATTGTCACCAAATCATTAATCATGGTATATCATTATTTAAATTCAGAATGTTTTTCATCATGGTTTTCTGCATATATATTTGTAAACGTTTTGCTAGATTTATGTTTAAATATTTTATGCTGTATGAAATTAATTTTTGACTTGTAACATCTCACTCGCAGCCCTTGAGGTATAGCTATTCAGTTATATATTGGGTTGCATTGGTCAGTTGATCAAACCCAACCTGTGCTGTGTGGGAGAAAGATGGAAATTTCTGTTTCTGCTAAGATCTACTGCCTCAAAACCTACAGGGCCAATTCCAGTGTGTTCATAGGATTGCTACGACTCAGAAGTGACTCAGTGGTGGTTACAGAAACTTGACTTGAGCAGTTAAAACCTTGCCAGTTGATCCCTCTGTTGCATGTTGAGTCTGATCTGGTTTTCAATATTTTCTGCATTTTTTGTTTGTTTGTTCATAATGAAGGTTTTCTCAGATGTGTTTTGTCATTGGGGGTGGCACTCTTGAATTTTTGTTACATGTTTTTCTGTTTTTTTTTCAGTATATGAATCCTAGGATTGATGAACGTATAGGGGCAGCAGGAGAATAAGGGTTTATTGGGGGTGATGAAGGGGGTGGGGATAAAAGGAGGTGATGTCAAGGGGTTCAAGAAGGAAAAGAATACTTTGAAATTGATTGTGGTAGCAATTGTACAATACTATTTGATGTGATTGAACCATGGAATGATATGATATCTGTGTTAGTTTCCAATAAAATAGCTTTGAAAAAATATAGACATTAAAACAAAGAAATTAGACCTTAAAAATAGTTTCTCATCTACAATGTTTATCTGGTAAATGAACAGCAGCTTTTTTGAATACTCTTCAGCAGCTCCTCAATTATTTTATCTATAGCCAAAGACAATGTAATTTTAGTTTTTTTCAAAATGATTTTTATTTCTTTTTCTTGACTCATTTCTCTAGTGGCATCCTTCATTTCAATGTTGAGCAGTATGGTAAGAGCAGACAACCCTTCTTTGTTTATTATCTTCCAGGGAAAATATTTTGTCTCTCATCATTAAGTTTGATGCTAGCTGTAGGCTTTTGGAGACACCCTTTATAAGTGAGGAATTTCCCTTCTGTTTCTAGTTTGTTGATAAATTTTGTGATGAAGGGATACTGACTTTTATCAAATGTATTTTCTACATGCATTGAGGTGATCAAAAGGTTTTTTAAAAATCTCCTCACAAAATCTATTTGTAGGATCCACATATAGATGAAGTCTCCAATGAATTCTCTGTGACCATAGTTGAGGGATGGGAATAACCTTGTTAGCAGAAAGAGACTCTTTTTTTTGGGGGGGGGCATCACTGCCCATTGGTGGTTGTGGGAGCTACCCAGCCTTGCTCCCGGAGAGCTGCTGCTGGATTTGAACTGCCAAGTCAATGGACTGCAGTCCCGCACTCAACCACTATGCCACTGGGCCTCAGCCCTAGATAGAGACTCTTACAGTAGCTATAGCCAGTTTGAATTGTAACATCTGATTTGGACCCCCTTTTGATCCATTTAAAAAATCTATCCCATTGAAAAAAAGTGAAGGGACATACACGTGAAATTAACTCCCAGTGAATACTCTTGGAACATAGATGAAGGCTTTGAATAGCCTTGCTCTCATGCAGAGTGTATTGGAAAAGGGGTTACAGCAGATATAGTTAGTTTAAAATCTAAAACCTTATCATTCGATCTCCTTTGGACCTATTTCAAAGTTGTTTTAATTTTTAATATTTTAATTTTTCCTTATGAAGCAATCTTATTTTTATATGCATTTAACAGGATTATACACATTTGTATGTCTCAAAAGATTTGCAATTACATTACTAATGTAGTACAAAAACATTCAGCATGAGAAACTTCATATTTATATTTTTCCTTCATAAATAATGTTACAAGCTACCAAATTCAAGCACCCTGATGCATAAGTGACTAGAGTGTACTAAAATTAGTTTAGTTTATGTAAACACAGTAAAAAACAAACAAAAAGACAGTTTAGTGTAATACTTATATAATGATTTTTCCCCCTCTATTTTACCTTGCTATCATTGACTCTTTATTTTTTGTTTTTGTATGAAGTCCAGAATGAGTAACTCTATAGAGACAGTAACTGGATCAATGGTTCTTTGGGGGCATAGCTGGGGAGTTTTGGGGGAAATTGTGAGCTAATAGCAAAGAATACAAAAAAGAATAAAATATTCTAAAATTGATTGCACTCATGATCATACATCCCTTCTTCATATGATTGAGCTATTTAATTGTATGATATTTGGATTCTGCCCTAGAAAAAAATGATTATTTAAAAAGGGGGCAGATTTTGTCTTCTTTAGTTTTTGGTACTGTGAATGGCATGGTCTGATTTTTCCATTGTTGAACCAAACTTGCATTACTGGAATAAACTCCATTTTTCTGCATATAATACTGCATTGTCCTTTTTATAATCAATTTGATAATGTTTTGTTGGATAGTTCTGTATTTATGTCATAATATCTTTGGTTTGGACGTCAGGGTAATACTAGTCTTACACATATAATTTGAAACTATAGACTTCTATTTTATGGAGTGTGTGTCGAATTGGCATATTAAAAAAGCATTTTTTTCTTTCTTAAGAGTTGGGAGACTGGGGCTGAGCCCCGGTGGCGTAGTGGTTGTGCGCGGGACTGCGGCCCACTGGGACGGAGGCTCAATTCCAGCAGTGGGGCTGGGCCTCCTACTCCCACCACCTGAGGGCAGTGATGCCCCCCCCCCAAAAAAAAAAAAGAGTTGGGAGACTGGAGCTGAGGCCTGATGGTGTAGTGGTGTATGGGACTGCAGCCCACCGAGTTGACGGTTCAAATCCAGCAGCAGCTCTCCAGGAGCAAAGCTGGACTTCCAACTCCCACCAGGACAGTGCTGCCACACACACACACAGACACAGACACACACACACAAAGTTGGGAAACTTGGACAGCTATCTGTTTCTAAAGTTTGTTGGAAGATTTTGAAACACATAGATATTAAATTATTCAGATTGTCTGTTTTTTCCTGAGTTAAATAGACTGATATGCTTCTTTTGTGTGGACTTAGTTGACACCTCTCTTAAAATAAAAGCAAGCAAATAAAATACAGTGTGGTAGTTACATGACCTCCTGTCAACTTGAGGGTATTAAAAGTGAAAGGGTGGAATTTAGTTGGTCAATCAGTTTACAGCTTGATGACCTTATTTGGAGGCCCATGGGAGATAAATAGCTCATTATAAGCCAGACCCATAGCTCTCTCTCTGCCTTCCCTTTCTTGCTGTTCAGACACTCAGAGCACTGGAGGAGTTATGTGGAGACCCATGCCAGTGTTGAGATGCTTCTACCAACACTGGATGCACAAGACTTTCTATGCACTGGCAGGTGATTTTCCTGCATTCAGCATCATTGCATGTGCTGCCTGAGTCTGAAGAGGAATTTATGGACTAGTGTGGCAGTTACATAATCTGGTGTCCATTTGAGAGGATTGTGAGTGAAGGGGTGGAGTCTAGCTTGCCAATCAAGATATAATCAATGAGACTTCTGTGTGGACATGGCCTTCTCTGGAAAATTTTGGGAGCTCAGACAGTTTCTTCCCCAGTGGGAGACACACTCTCTCTGGGCTCACTTCCTTGGAGGGACTCTACTGACAAGACTAGCTTCCAGTGAGACTTCCCTGAGGAGAAGTCACATGGACTTACCTTGATGCATCTCAGGGTGATGGAGAAGCCATGTGGAAACCCCTGCCAGGACTGCGATGCTTATATTGCCACTAGATTCAAAGACTTTCTACCTACTGGTCTGTGACCATCCTGCATTTGGCATCCTTGCATGTGTTTTCTGAATTTGAAGTGGACTTTATAGCTCGCTGTCAGGCTATGGGCTAATAATGGATTTATGGGCTTGGATCAGACTGGGTTGGGATGCTTGCTTTCTTTTTTTTTTTTGTAGGCATCACTGCCTCTGGCGGTCAGTGCCGAGAGCCACCGCTGGACTTGAACCACCAAGCCCGCGGGTCGCAGTCCCGCACTCAACCACTTACGCCATCAGGGCTCAGCCTGGGATGCTTTCTTAATGTATAATTATCCTTCATATAAAACTGACTCATATATATGTGTGTGTGTGTGTGTGTGTGTGCCTATTTGTTTGTTTCTCCATTCTAACACAACAAGTATCAGACATATGGGCTAACATCAGACTTATGGACTTGATCTGAACTGGGCTGGGATGTTTGCTCAGTATACAATTGCTCTTTGACTTAAAGCTCTCTCTCTCTCACACACACACACACACACACATATATATATATATATGGTTGTCTTTTGATTTGTTTCTCTAGTCAATCCAGAAGAAAACATACAGAAAAACAAAAAAAACCAAAGAAACAAAAAAGAAATAGAACATTTTCAGTCATCCTTCTGTGATATAAAGTGATCGCATTGATGACATCAGCAACTTTCCCAATATAGAATGTAGGATGCTATTTCTCTGAGGAGTTTATATGAGTATAGTCCAACTTCGAGCTCTAATCCATGAGTTGTTGCTTTGTAGGGATTGATTTCCTAATTGACTGAGCATGGGATTGGTGCTTGCGGAAAATATCCTGTATCAATTCTTATAAGTTCAGATCCTTGCCTATTAGATTAAAACCTGTCATATTTTATGGTAGGGAGCATTGGGTTCTTGAAATTTGAATGAAAAAAAAAAGGAGTTTGAAGGAATAAAATCAGGGCTGCAGGTTTGATTGGGTAAGGTTTCCCAGCAAGGTACTCATTGGACAGCTTTTAACTACCCTTAAAGAATTAACCAGTGTACTCTGTGATAGAGAAAAAAAAATCCTCAATATAACTACTGCCATTCTTTGCAGCAATGAAAGTTTCAATTTTCCTAAATGTTGAAAGCTTCCATGATTTTCCTGTGTTCTCTGATAAGATCTATCAAGATTACCCTTTTAGAATAAAAAGTACAAAAATTAACTGAGTTAGTTTTTCTGAGTTGCCCTCTATGCCTTGAATGTAACTGGCCTTACACATTCCCTCAGAAGGCACTGTATGATTGGATGTTTTTAAATTTTCCAAACTTTTTATTATGAATGAGATGAAAGTTTACGGAGCAGGTTCAACAATCCATACACATTTTTTTCTTCAACTCATCCACTGAATTTCTTACATGTCCTGCTAATTATCCTACTTCCTTCAGGTGTTTTCTCTTTCTCTTTGGGTTAATACTGTCCTTTAAATATTAAATAGCTAGTTACTCTACAAGGAATAAATTAAATTCCACACCTGAAGGGTAAAGTCCTTCATCTTGGGTGGGTGGGGGTCCTACAAAATTTCAAGTGAACAGTGAATCTGATATCTTTTTATGATTTTGAGTTTCATACTGTCTTTTTCTTCCATTCTATCTGGGAATTTCTAACGCATTCTCTTTAAGAGTAGTTGGTAGTGGTACCCAGGCATAATCTAATGATTCTGCTCTCATGATATGGAGACTGAGGTTTACATGGCTTGTTGTTCCCCTCAATTAATTGTTTTCATGTGTCTCTTGATTTTCATTGTTTTTCTTTCCTCTGGATGGAGAGAATCTCACACTTGCATCATAGATGGCTGCTCATGAGCTTTTCAGAGCTCAGTTATGACTTATCAAATTAGAAGTAGAACATTGTCTCTGCTAAGTTCTCTATGTTCATAATGACAGGTCCAGAGAGCCAGCTCTGGTGGTGGTAGACCCTCACTGCTTTGAGATATAAATAAACATGATAACACCTTCTCAGGGCTGAACACAATCCCTTCAATAACCCCCTCCCCATAAAGGAAATGTCATAAAGGAGCTGCCACATAAAATGAATTATTTGTGTACCTGCCTATCTCTGTGCCTGGATGCTATCTGTAAATAAGAACATTTAGGTTCTGTAGTCAACCCACTGTAAAATGTAACAAAATTGTCTGATAGATCATTCCCATGGGGAGGATTCAGGGCCATCCAAGGTCAACTAGCACTAGGTCAAGATGAATACTCATCTCATGCCTGTCTATTATGTTACTCATTTATGATATCACTCATTGACTACATAATATATTTTCTGTATGATATTATATATATATATATATATATATATATATATATATATATATATACCTTTTGAAAGATCTGTAAGACCCATTATATTCATGTATATCTATTGGAAAACACATTCACTCTCTTGGTCATGGCATTGGGATAAGGAGACTCTGTACACCATTGTTTGCTTTTGTTATTTTCCATAATTGCAAAGTTGTTTCTGAGGGCCCATACGTGTGTTGGTGACCCATTCACCCTGACACCTGGTGTCTTAGAAGACACGAGGACCTTTTTTTGAAGGCGCTATAATGAAATGAAGATAATTATTTTACTGAGAGGACTTGTTTGCAGCTTCTTACTGATTGCAGAGACATGTATAAATACATTTTTCTTGGAATAAACCTGTGTATGTATGGACTGGAATCCTAGTATCAATACTTTTGGAATTACTCTTATGTTATACTCTCACCTGTCATGACCCATTTGGTTTTGTAGGCTCCAGATAGGTAAGTTAGATGGAAAACATGTCTACATTCTTTTTTTTTTTGGCAGCACTGCTCTCCGGTGGTGGGAGTAGGAGGCCCAGCCCCACTGCTGGAATTGAACCTCCGTCCCAGTGGGCCGCAGTCCCGTGCACAACCACTACGCCACCGGGGCTCAGCCCTATGTCTACATTCTTAAAGGAGGACCAACATGCTCCCTGGAGGTAAGGAGGGCAAGACTTCATTTGACATTTTCATCTGACAAACTTTGGACATGTTGTCAGGTGAAAGACATAATACTTGGCAAAAGGATGGACAAAAAAAAGATCCTCATGGAGATGGATTGACACAGTGGTTGCAACCATAGGTTTAGGCATAAGAACAATTGTGAGGATTGTGCAGGACCAGGCAATGTGCATAGGGTAGCTATGGGTCAGAGCCAATACAATGGGATCTAACAACAACAATAGTAACAGGAACAATAGCATTCTTTAATTCTTAGAAGGTGGTGCTAATATCTGCTATTCTCCCAGAATGTAGAGTTATTTTTCAGGATTGCAGCCCAATTGGTAACCACTAAGCCACCAGGGAACCACTAATCGAAAAGGTGGTCTTATTTTTGATTTGCTATCTTGGCTGAGAGTCAAAGGAAATGTCATTTTTGTCTCATAGCAATGCTGTGCACAAAGAACAAAAAAGCAACTTGGCCCTGTGCAAGCTTTACAGTGTTAAGCCCATTGCCGCAGCCACTGTGCCAATTCATTTCTTTGAGGGTCTCCCTCTTTGCTAACTTTATTCAGCAAGATATCCTTTTCGAGGGATAGATTCCTCCAGAGAGCATGTGCAAAGTACCTCAGAAGACATTGCACTCCTCTCTTCTAAGGAGATTCTGTCCGTACTTCTTCCAAGGCAGATTTTGTTGTTGTTCTGGTAACCCATGGTAATTTTAATATTCTTTGTCAATGTCATAAGTCAAATGCACTAAATTAGGAACCAAGACATGATCAATGATTGATTGAGTCTAATTATCTTGTGGACTGAGTGGACCTAGAATGAGCCACACTTGGGCTCTCACTCCATTTATCTTGCTGTCTTTAAGCCTTACCTTAAAAGATAAACTCTAATGATTTGGGAGGGGGGTCCCTGGATAACCATGTCATTTCTGACTCTGTGCTCAATAATTCTTGAAAGTCTGAAATATTCACTCTTTCCAAGGTATTATTGCCCAAGTTTGGGAATAGTTATAGGATCATTCTTCCAAGTGAACAAATCCAGCAATAGCCTTCTTAACTCTTCATCTCTCTTGTGTTTACGAACACTGTTTCAATAATAGACATATCCATCTCTCTGCCAAGTTAGTTCCCCTGCTTGTCATTCTAATCTTGCCTCTCATCACAATTATTGACCTGCCTTGTTGATGATGGTTAAGTGTCTCCACTTGGCCTCTTATGTATTAAGATTCTGAAATTCCTGTTCTAAAATAGTAGCTTCTGCCATTGGCTCTGGTCTCCACAGGATAGCTACTGTTGAGTTTTTTAATGACTCTGATATAATTTTCTCTAACATTCAGTCTCAATATATTTGGCAAGTATGATATTTTACCAAGCTCTCATGAGTCTTCTGTTCTTACATAGCATTATCTCTTGGTCCCTTTTTCTCAGGAACATGGAGATTTCAAATTTGTATATTACTTGATGTGCATGATTGATTTTCCAGAACTATAGGAACTCTTCCAGCAGTGTATTACTGTTATTTATTACAGTGCTTATCAAGGTATTAATGAGTTCTGAAGGAAGATCTAGATCAGTGCTTCTCAACCTCTGGGTCACAACTCCTTTGTGTATTGAGTCATTCTTTCACAGGGGTTGTCTGATTCAGAACAGTAGCGAAATTACAGTTATGAAGTAGCAATGAACATAATTTTATGGTTGTGAGGTCACCACAACATGAGGAACTGTATTAAATGTTCATGACATTAGGAAGGTTGAGAACCACTGATCTAGACGGAGAGTCACAGCATCTACTCACTGACATACACTGAATCATACTATTGTTGCTGTTAAGCGCTGTCCAGTTGGTTCTAACTCTAAGTGTCTCTGTGTACAGTAGAAGGAAAGGCTGACCATCCTCACAGTTGTTATGTTTGAGTCCATTGTTTCAATCACTTTGTTAATTCATCTTGTTGAAGATCTTCTTTTTTACCAGTCCAATGCTTTACCAAGCAGGGTGACTTCTCCAGAGATTTGTCCTCCCTAATAACATGTCCAAAGCATGAAGAATGAAGTCTTACCATCTGTGTTAGGTTGGGAAGCAAAACTAGTGACACATGTGTATGTGTTTGCATATAGAAGGGAATTTATAGAACGATATTTAGAGAGAGAAATGGCCCACAGTGTTGTAAAAGCAGGTAAGTCCCTCCCGGTTCAAGTCTGGCTTCTTCTGACTTGTGTAGCTCTGGAAGCTGAAAGAAGGAAGTTGAATGTTGAAACAGGAGGGGGGTCACAGGCTAGTGGTTGCAGAGGTAAACAAATCCAAGTTTGACCAAATGAATTTACTGTGGCAGTCAGCGGATGGCTTCTGGGATTGGCAGGTAGCATAATGGGAAATTGATAAATCAGACTCAGGATTGATAGTTTGGGGTCCACCCTTACCCTTAGTCAGGTGACATCATCCCTACCCATCACATCATCCTCTATTTTAGGAAGCAATTCAGTTATACTTTATAAGCACACATATGTATACAAGGAAGACGCTTATATACAAGAGCAATTGAACATTGATAAATCATCCCAGTCACTCTAGTCCAAGGTCATAAGTCTGATATTAATCCATATGTGTGATACCAATCTATAAAGTCCTCTTTAGACGCTCAAAGCATATGCAATATCACCAGGACAAACACAGGCCAGTGGGGCAGAGCCTTGTGTATCCAGTGGTGGTAGAAGCATCTCAATGCTGGCAGGGGTCTCTCCAGTTTCCAGGGCTCAGAGTCTATCAGCATGCTGCCATGTCTATTGTCAGTTGCAATGACTCCCAGGGAGTCAGCCTTGTGTCTTGTCAGTAGAGTGTCTCCCAGAGACGGAGTCCTGAATTTTCACTTCCAAGGGGTAAATATGGCCGGATTTCCCAGAATTCTCAGGAGAAAGCCATGCTCACACAGAGGTCTCAATGGCTATCTCCAGATTGACAGCTTAGACTGCATCTCTACACTCAAATTGACACCAGATTACAGATTACATCTTCAAATTGACACCAGATTAGGTGACTACTACCGCAGGTTTGTTTGTACTTCTGGCAGTCTAAGTACATTTCATATCCTTCTCCAACTCAGACATTCAAAAAGCATCAACTTTTCTTGGGCTTTCCTTATTCATCACCCACCTTTCTTTCCAACCATATGAGGTGATTGAAACTACCATGGCATGCACCCAGGCACACTTCAGTCCTCAAAGTGACATCTTTCCTCTGTAACTTTTTTAGAGACATGCACAGTAGGTTTTCATATGCCGTCTGTCATTTGGTGTCTTGACAACTGCTTGTAGGTGTGTTGATTGTGGATTCAAGTAAGCAGAAGTACCTGACAGCCTCGATCTTTTCACCACATACCATGTCTATTGGATTTTTAGTTTCTTTAACATCTTCTCGATTCGTTTTGCAATAGCCTTTGTCTAAAGCAATAAAATCTAAGCAGATGGTTTGATTTCCAAGCTACAAGGCAAATAGAATTTAGAAGATTACAAGCTGTCGGTATGAAAAAGACACAATATACTTACTGAAGAAAACTGTAAATGGTGTGAGAGTTTGAGGAATGACAGCTATAATAGAGAACTAGTCAGTAACCAGGTAGGGAGTTTCTGGCTGAAGAAATGTTAGTTTTCTTTCCATCAAATACCTATAATTAAAAAGCAGAAAGGATGTGTTTGCATATGCAAAGTGTGTTAAAAATGTGAAAAGAAAAATTTGTTCATTGCCATTTGCTTTCCCCCCCGACTCCACTATGAAGATAATAGCACTGGCGCTAAAGTGACCTTTATTATATGGCAATAGCAAATATCTATTGAATTTAAAAGTGAATTTCAGTTCAACTTAAAAAAATCAATTTCTCTCCTTTCCTATGCTTAAGTCAAATTTTCTTTGCCCTGTCTGTTTTATAATGTTCAGCTTTGAAAGACTTCCCTTTTATTTTCATGTATTTTATCCTTGAAATCTTTTTTTTGGGGGGGACCATCACTGCCCACGGGAGCTACCCAGCGCTGTTCCTGAGAGGTGCCACTGGATTTGAACTGCCAAGCCCACAGATTGCAGTCCTGCATTCAACCACTTACACCACCGGGGCTCAGTCCTATCCTTGAAATCTTGAGTTATCTAACTAAAGCTCAGCAAATGGAAACCCTAATTTTGTTTCTTCTTACAACATTCTTCATTTTCACTCAATGTTCTATTATCAGGATATTGTTAATAATGGAAAAATAAATGTCCTATAAAACTGTCTTAAATTTATAATTTTAAATTGTATCCAAGATTTGCACATAAGAAGGAATATTACATTTTAATGACCTCTCACATTCTCCATAAATATCTCTTTACCTTTATTTTCCTTCATTCTGGCTTTTCTAGTAGTGGGTGGATATGTTTTATCTTAACATTTTGTGACAAACTCTCTGCCAGATATGGCTAAATGGATATGTTAACAAGGGAAAATTTAGAACAATTTATGACAGTAAAATGCAGATAATTAGGAAAATACGCCATAGCCACATTCTTTTAAAAGAAATTCTTCCCTCACGCATGTGTCTATCACAGGTAGACTGCTGTGCATGTAGGATGCTGTATTTTAAGTTGTGCTGAGAACTTACAACAATTTTCATAGGTGTGAAGGTGTGCAGGTAACTTCAAACCTGAGTGTGTCAAATGTCATGATTAATTAAAAGGTGTTCCTTGCAAATTCAGGTCTAAATTTAGACATAAAAATTTTTCCCCTGCCCCTCAATATTCCTGGAAAACTGTACAATGTCATTGTGGAGCTTACTGAGTAACCTGAACAAAGTTCTCCCTTTTTGTTTGTTTGAAGGTGAGAAGTTAAAAAAAAACATTTTAAAGCAGTGTATGCAAAGAATTGACTATAGCAGATGTCAGTGCAAGGTTTGATTTGGGCACTTAAGTTTTGTCTCGGAGTCTCGTTGGGAGAAATGTGGCCTTTCCTCCACTTCACCCCCACCCTATTTTCTGTTTAAAATATGTTGGATTGTGCAGCTGGGTGATAGTCCCAGTCCCTGTATGCTAAGAAATTGATGTGTGATTATTATTTTAAAGATGAATTACTGCTTTAAACATATGCAGAATTAGCTGCTTAATATGCTATAGCAAATATGGCTGGAACAAAGTCATATTATTATATCCTCTTTCTTCATCAGCACGATTTCTTACATTGTGATGATAATATATTAATAATAATTAATTGACTTGCCATTTAACTCATGGGAATTTTGATTTAGTTTAAGAAAGTTATTTTTGTTTTTAAGAAAAATAATCAGAAGACAGTACTGATGAGCCATGCCCATATTTTTGTGCCATGCTTCAGAAAGTTTAGCATCTAGATGCCAGAAAACAACCTTAGTCTATAGATACCACATTTGGGGGGCAAATAACCACATCAGTCATTTCTTCATGGTTTTACCATCAATCTACGTGTTAGTAAAAGTATCTGTATAACAGAATAGATCTGAAAAAGCTGGGGAAAAAGGCAAAACTGTATTTTAAATCTGAGCGGGCTGTTCTTTCCTTGGCAAGCTGTCTCTCCTGCAATCCGTCCGGTGCTTTTACCCCGGTCGGAGTGCGGAGTAAAATGGCCTCATCCCTAGACCTTGGAAATCGCTCAGGCCCGCTGGAAGTGCTCCTGAACGCTGCCTGCATTCGCACCCCGGCTTCGGCACAGATGCGAGCCCTTTCCGTTGCCCTGCTGGCCCACTGACTCGGTATACTAATGCGCTTCTCTGATGATTGTGTGGGATGTTGATATTGGGGAGTGCGGCTGATCGGCTTTCTCGTTTCAGAAATCACACCAAAGACTTGAGGTTTTAGCGGAATTGATAAGAGGCAAGCCCACATAAGAGCCCTTGCTTTGATGCGCCTTATAATAGGCAGCAAAACCCACCGTGGGCCGCCTTGAGAGCACACCACTCCTCTGAGGAGCACTCAGTTCTTTGGGGCTGATTATGGCTTATTGAAGCAGAAAACTTGTTCGAGTTCAAACTCTTTGAATTCCTTGTTCCCTCAACAGTGTGTCAAAAAAGAGCATTCAATGTTTCATGTCACAAAATCACCGCCGGCCTAAATTGTTCCCATTTCTCTTTTGCATATGGTGTGCCAGAAAATCTCCAACCCTCCTCCATCGCACCATCATGCTTTGATATGGGGAACATTGCCATAACAGCCTGCATTAAGGAACTTATATTTTATTCTTCTTTTCAGTGTACATAAAAATCCCAGCTTAGTCCTTTTTTGTCTTTTAGTCCCTTTGAACTCTTTCAAGCTATTTTTCAAGACTTTCTGGGCTTTGACGGGGCTGGGCATTCACTGTAAAAGCAGTCAATGCCTCAGTGAGACCACAAGCAAAACTGTGAGTGTCTTAAGCAGGGACCACACAACTCTTGTGAGTATTTGCATATTTTAGCAATTCTGTTGAGTGTGAATCTCCAAGCGAAGAAAGCTGCTCATTAATTTCCTTCATTAAATATTTGGGCCTATATGTTTTGCGGAATAGGAGCATTACCTGTTTATTCAGAACCAGCGTGCTTATGTGTGAGTGCACACTGGAATATAGGTATGTGTGGGTGTGTGTGCGCGCATGCGCACCTGGCTGCATTCACGTCCTGGCTTGACATTTTCATCAGAGAATATGTTTACATTGCATTGCAAGGCTCTGGAATAAAATGCTGATTCAGATACAAAAGTGCATCCCCTGAAGTAGCCAACTGTGGGCTCAGAGAGCAAGGCCAAAGCTGGACTGCTCAGTTCATTTTCCAGTTCAGTTGCTGTAGTAATCCAGCTTCGCCAGCTGCTAACAAGATTGGGTCTGAAGTTTACCTCCACAATGAGATAATCAGATTACCAGCCACAAAGATCAAATAATGACCCAGCTTTCGAGCAAGTTCAGCAGGCCCTTGATAACACTGTGTGGTCCTTGAGGCTTGATTAAAAAATTAAATGGCTAAACTTTGCCTCAATATTTTGTGTTGGGATCTTGAGTGACTTGATGCTTCTTTTCAGAGTGCACTTTCCCATTCTTTGGGTGGTTTGAAATGAAGAGGTAGGAGAACAGGAGGATCTTCCTGCGGGGCAGTTCTTCGTGAGTGAAGCTTTAAATGAAGCATGCAGAATTTTTAATTTGGTGGTGGAGGGAAGACAAGACAAACTCCAAATAATTTGTGAGCCAGGAGCGGGGCAGTAACAGACACAAGAACCGGCGCCTCTGCTGCGTGTCTCTTCCCTGCACTGCGCCTCCGGACCAGAATGCATTTGGTCTTTCTCTCCCAGGCCAAGCATGTTTGAAAGTTTGGGTTTTGGCCACTATATGATAGCTGTTTTCAGTAGTAAAGGGATTATTCTGAGAGGCATACAAATGTGATTGTCTCACAGCAGATGGTGCGCACTGCTTCACCTTTGAGAAAAGTTAATTAAGCCAAGCATATTGTGCCCATAGAGAGGAAAATGTAGATGAATATTGAGCAATCAAACTCAGTGTCTCCTTTTTTCATGCCTTTGCGATGGGACACAGAATCCCATTGAAAAAGAATTATGTACAGAATCAAATTAATTCACATCCAACTTTACTCTCTTCCCACGTTTTAACAGGGGCGCGCACCAGGCCCTTCAGAAGTTTTGTCCACAATCAATGGGCCACACTGCGGTGTCCACTAAATTAAATGAACCAGTGCAGAAGAATCTCTTGTGAGATATTAAAAGGGTGAAAGGCTGTTTAATTCAAATCCTTCCGTAGAGTCTTTTCACAGCCCCCTTTCCATAGTACAGTATAAATTATTAACTAACTCCTTTCATCTCAGATCAATTTACAAAACAGAAACAATTACCCCTTGTTAATGAGAGTGAACACTCCTAATAATTATGAAAGTTGCGTTTGATTCCGTTTCCTCACAGGTCCTTGTTTACAATCTAATTGAGAGCTGCATGCAAAGTGATACAAAGCAGCAATTCTCAATTTGAGAAATGGCTGCTTGTGGAGCCAGTGGGCTTCACAAATTAATGAACATGATTTGAGCATTCCATTCAAACCTGATCCACTGATAGCTGCTGCCACTCCATCATTTCTACTCCCTGAGGGTTCTCGTGGGTCTGGTTTACAAAGACCAAGGCTCCTGAGGGGCTGCTTCTGGGACAGGGATTTGGGAAGGTGTCCACTCAAGCAATGCTCCAAACGGCGGGTAATTGTTGACGGACAGGCTTACCTCCAGAAGAAGAGGGTGAATGGCTCTGACTATGGCCTCCTGCCATGCTGAGTGGTTTGAGGCCTTCGGCAGCCTCCATGGGCTTAACTTTATCTTTCCCTTCAGAATTAGTGACAAATCCAATAGAATAAAGGTAGACTTTAGACACCAAAGGCGCACTGAGGCTCAAATAGAAAGGCAAATTTTCATCTCAATTGGATAAAAAGGGGCCAGAGGAAATGACTGAGACCCTTGAAAGAAAAGGCCAAGTCAGAGGTAGGCTGAGCAGCTGGGTTTCTGCACCTGTCCGGCCCTCCTTCCCAGGACTGGCCAAGGCCAGGCTCAGCTATTCTTTCAGTTTCTCAGGGAACTGAGCAGTGATTGTGGATCCCGAAGAGGAGGAGGCGGGCATTGATACCATAGGCCCCCAGTGATCAGACGAGTGACTGAGTCTTTCTTGACAACAAATGACCAAACAAACAAAGGAATAATTTTAATCACCCCATCAATCAGAGAGAGTAACTGGAGGAGAAATCAAAACTCCTTGCCATTGAGGGACTGCTGACTCATGCTTCCTGTGGAGTGGTGAGACGGCTGACGTTATGGCGAGGAAGCCGGTGCCTCGATTGTCTAGAAGTGGCCCACATATGGGGAGCAGTGAGCATCTAGCTTCTCGAACAAGAACACTTTATTGTAGAAGGGTCATTGGCTATGTCCTTTTAATAGCAACTAGTCACTAGGAACTCATTTTGGGAGACTGGAACTCCCATAACATCTTGCGATAAAACACCGGGATATCATTGTAAGTATCTTTTGTTTTTCCTTCAGACTTTTTAAAAAGAGAAGCTTTAGCTCTAGAATAGATTCAGCTGTGAAGATAGTATGGTTTTCATACATCCGTGGCCCAATTTTCCTCATGGCAGACCCCTCACATTTGTCACAATTAATGAATCAATCTCGATCCGTTACTGTGAACTAAATACTTCCATAGGATTTTCTGCATTTTAAATGAATGCTCTTTTTCCGTTCCAAGAGCAGCAACAACCTGACATTCAGTTGTCACCTCTCTGGAGGCCACTCTTGGCTGTGACTGTTTCCCTGGCTCTCCTTAGCTTTGGATAAACCTTGGCATTTTGCGGTAATACTGGGTAGGCGTTATGTGTCCCTCAGTTGTGATATCTGCTGTTCTTTGTTCATTTTTATGATTAGGCCAGGGTGATCCTTTTGGGGGTGGGGGCATGGGGAGTACACCACAGAGACCAAATACCATTCTCGGCACATTATATCAAAGATGCATATTATCAACAAAACTTACCACCATTGGAGTTCATCTTACTCTCATACCTGAGGTAGTTTTTGTCAATTTCTCACTGTAAAGTTAATCTTTTTAGTCTCCCTTCCCATACTTTACTCTTTGGAAGGAAGACATTATACAGAGTCCACCCTTAAGGAATGAGGAGTTATATTCCAGCCCTTTGAGTGAATAGTATCTGTACATTATTTGGAATTATTCTGAATAGGATGTCTATCTTCCCCAATTTATTTATTTATTTGATCATTCATTTATGTCACCATAGCTTATGGATATTTATCTTACATCTTGGGTTTTACTAAGTACTCTTACTTTGTGGTTAAATTGTTCCAGTGTTAGTCACTGGAAGCCTTTTCAGCTGGCTTCTGCTTCCCCTTGAAATAAACCTGTAAATTAAAAAGAATTTAACGTGCTCCTTTACTTTCTGGTATTGTAAAATGTGCTATGATCATCTTAGATAGTCCCTTCCTTAGATATCAAATCAGCCTAGAATAGTTTCTTCAAGGAGGTCTGTCTCCTTTTATTGGAGGATGGTATGAAAAATCAAGGTCTGAGTGCTGGGTGTGCTGTATCTTTAGGAAAGTTTGCATATCCTCACAGAGAAATATTAAGTGATTACCCATAAGTCTAACAACACCCATCCATCCATCCATCCACCCACCCCTCCCCCACCCACTCACCTATGAGTTCATTTGAACATTCACTGAACATATTTTAGGAGTGTACAAGGTGCTAGTGCCAGACACTGGCATGCATATTGAGGGCAGTTCTTATTCATATGGAAGTTCATAGTAGGCTACCAGGAGGGGTTAGACTTCTTCACAAATGTCATGGTACAGTCCTGTTTGTTTAATTTTATCTGACAAATATTTATCATGTGTGGAGTGCATAGCAGGCATTGTGGTCGGTTATTGAAATAGATGCTTGGAAAATGAAGACAAACACAGCCCAATATCTGCCTTCTAGGAACTTAACTGAGTGGGATGATGCAGAGAAAGCCGGTGAACAGGCCATCAAAACACAGAGTGACCTGGAGGGGTCCTCGTCCTTGATCCCATATGAGCTGTGGATAGTGTACAAGTCTTTCTCCTCTGTTCACTCTACAAGTTTTCCAAGAACAATACCGAGTTTCCAAGGCCTTAAACCCCCCCCCCCCCAAAACTGACTGCCAATTCCAACTCTGGAAGACCCTTGGACAGATAGCTGCCTCATGGACTTATGAGGCCTTACATATTTATGAGGGTAGAGAGTCTAATTTTTCTCTCCCAGAGCGACTGATGGTTTTGAACTGCTGACTTTGTGGCTTGTGGTCCCCATATGTATCTCACTGTATGACCGGGGCTCCTCTAATGCCTCTGGTAGCAGGGAATCTAGCTAGCTTTTCTCTTTTTAATGACCCCCCTCACTTCCTACTCCTCTACACCCCCACTGCCTAAAGTGTTCAGGAATTCTACTCCTGTCCCAAAGGTTGACCATTATGTTATGATTAGGCCTGGGCTTGCCTAGCCTGTTTGATAACAGGTCCCAGAAGCTGTTTGTGTAACAAAGAAACACTTGATCCATTTCTCACCGCTGCCACCCTCTGGAGCTGAAGCACATCACTGCTACCGTCTTTCAATTTTTAGCCTTCATGCCCCCCACCCTCGGCCCCTCCATGTCTCTGCCATCAGGTTGCTTGTGATTCATACTCTATATTCTATATCCACTGCCATCTAATCAGTCCTGACTCCTAGGGGGTTTCTGGAACTGTCACTGTCCCCGCGAGTAGAAAGTCCAGTTGTTCTCTGGGAGAGCATGGTTTTGAACTGTCAACCGTGCACATTGCAGCTTCATCACCAGGGCTCACAGCAACGCTGTGTAGGCATTCTGAGATTTTTAAAACCATCATGGAAACCGATAGTCTTACCTTTCTCCCAGGAAGTGACTTGTGGGTCTGCACTGAAGACCTTGAGGTCAACAGCCCACTGTTACCTGGCAGTATCACCAGAATCTATTTACTGAGTCTCTTTACTGAAGCATGGGCTTGTCTGTTCACGTAAAGAGTCCCTGGGGGTGGCTTGCGGGCTGGACTGCTAATAGCCAGGCCAACAGATTGAAGCACCAGCTGCTTCACAGAAGCAAGATGAGTGTCTGCTCCTGGACAGATGCACAGCCTCGAGAAGCCAGGAGGAGATTTTACTCTCTCCTGCCCTGCAGGGTTTCTCTGAGATGGGATTGAGTCACTCACCGTTCTTTTCTTCACTTAATGAGATTTTCTGGGATGGAATGATCAGCCAAGACATAAACATTTATGTTGCCACCACAGCACTGAACCTATAGGAAAATTCCATTAAGTTGGCCAGACTTTGTGTAGGGTTGATAGACTTGCAGCCTTTCCAGTTGGGTTTACAAATGGACAGCTCTGGCCAAAGCAGGAGCTCGTGCTGAGCTCTCCAGCCTCCATTTCCTAGATATGTGACCTTGAACAAGATGTAAAGACTTAAATTCCCAGGTTTTAATTTTTTTGGCAAAGTGGTATTATTAATATAACAAAAGAAAAATGATGGGCTCCAAACTCACATCTATAGGTTCTGAGACTAGGATATCGCTCTATATATATATATATATATATATATATATATATATATACACACACACACACACACACACACACACACACATATATATATTTGGGGGAGTGAAATACATGTTCAATTTACAACAAGTGGAACTTTCAAACACTTTCTACGAAAGGACAGTCTTCAGGGACTCTTTAAGCATGGCATGAGGTTTCATGAAATCTTGGCAACGAATGGGAAACTTACAACACATCTTTCTGTTTTTGTGGAAGAGGAAATCTTAAAAAAGAACACTGAAAAATGTTATTTTTTTTCTCCTTAGAGGCTTTCCCAAACCCAAACTCTGCAATAGAGTTGAGCCTGACTGGTGATGATTTTGAAGGCAGAGTAGAAGTGCCTGTGAGTTTCTGAGCCCACACACCCTTATGGGCGTAGCATGCCCCACCTTCCACCTGGGGCATTCTACTTTGAGAAGCATAGCAAATTGGGCTGCACTAAGAATTATTTTGATTTTTAGAACAAGTATTTGTTTTTTCAAACTGAAATCTATCTTGAAACCCCCAGAAGGTGTAAAATTTGTGTGCCAGTCGTAGCATGGGCCTGGTTTCCTTCTAGCCACACACAAACAGACCCAGCCTACTGTGGTTGAGTGCATTCTCACTCACAGTGACTCTGTAGGACAGGATTTCCCAGACTAGAGACCTCTCACAGGCGCAACGGCTAGGTGTTTCGAACCACTGGCACGTGGTGTATCAGCTGAGCATTTAACCAGTGTACCACCAGGGCTTCCAGCCCTCGGCCCAAAGGATCTACAAAACATAATTTCTCATAAGTCAGTGGAATTATTTTTTCTGCATTCCCTCTTTTGCTCTTTTGTCCTCTGTGTTTTCTCTACGGGAAGGACTTGTTTTGTTTTTGAAATCAAGTCACTTTTGTCCTCTGATACTGTTTGAAATGGCATTCCCTGCGGCTAGGGAATGCTTTTGAAGAGCTTTATTGAGTTGTGCTGTTTGGGTTTGGAATCCTGGTTTCATCATTCAGTAGCTCTGTGATCTTACTAATTCTGGGCAAGTTACTTAATCTCGTTATGCTTCAGTTTCATCTTAATTATTGGTTGCTGGAAGAATTAAATGAGTTAGTGTTTGCCAAGTGCTTAGGGCCAGGCCTTTGGTCCCTGGTGGCTGACTGGGATAGGTTTGGGCTGCAAGGTCAGCAGGTGGAGGGGAAAAGACAAGGCTTTCCACTCCCATAAAAAGCTACCCTGTGAGAAATGCACAGGGGCAGTTACACCTTGTCTCTAGAAGTCAGAATCAATTGGATTGCAGTGGACGGATGAGTGAAAAGCTCAGTGACCTGAGTGTTATCTATTATTTGTTAGTATCATTCTTTATGGTAGGCTTTTCAGTGACTCTTCTTCCTCAGACGTGGACAGCTGAGTTCCTCTTTGTTGCTTGCTCTTAGTCTGGAAGCTCAGCTGAAAACTGATCACCTGGGTTTACCCTGCTGGCATTTGAAATACCAGTGCCATATCTTCCAATATCATAGAGACACACAAGCCACTATGGTATGACAAAATGACAGATGTAGCTGAAAGCATGGCTAGAACTTGGATACAAATAGAAATTTCAAGGATACACATTTGTGGTCAAAAGAATATGCAAACAGGTGTTTATTGACATTTAAGGAGACATCCTTGATAAAGATTGTCATTCTGGGTTGTTTGGTCTCTGTTCTTTGCTTTGTAGATTATATTTATACAGAACCTGTTTTTTTTTAGACCATATTGTTCCAAGAAGGTTACTTATCAAATGAAAAAACTTCTCAGTAAATATAGTCCGTCACGTATTTGAGTATGAATGAAAAGAAAGGACACAGCTCAATTCTTGGCTACATGCCTGAGAAAGCTGGAGCCCTCTGCTTTCTGACAGAGTCATCCCATGCGCTTCTCGTTCCCCTGCCTCTCCATTCACTTATAACAACAGCAGGTGAGTCCTTCTTAGGAAGACTCTCCTGAGGACCTGATGCCAAGGTTTGAAAAATTGTCAGATACTGAAGGTCTAATGAATGGAAGCAGAACATGGCCAGAGACAGTGCTGGAGAACAGGCCCCTTGGTTCCAAGGCACTTGAAATGTGCCCGAGGACAAGCTGCTTTCTTGGAGTGAGGTCAGTTGTGGTGACGTGAGTGGAGTCAAGCCTTTGGGAGCTTCATTTGTCGATGGAACAGGACTCAAGGTACGAAGAAGCAGTTGCAAAACTCTTTTGATGATAGGAATCTGGAATGTTCAAATTATAAATTTAGCTAAAGCAGAAGTGGTAAAAACTGAAATGAAATGCATGAAGAGCGATATTCTATGCATTTGTGAGCTAAAATGGATGGATATTGGCCATTTTGAACAAGAAAATCAAATGATTTGTTATGCTCGGAATAATGCAATCAAGAGGATTGACATGGCATTCATTGTTAAAGAAGACATTTCAAAATCGATCTTGAAGCACAGTGCTGTCTTTGATAGGGCTATACCTATTGCCTTAAAGGAAATCCAATCAGTACTACTACTATTAAGATTTAGTTATAGGCCACAAAAGCTAGTTATGAAGAAATTTAAGAATTCTAGCATTGAATTTCGTTGGAAATTGATCAAACATACAGTCAGGATGCATTGCTGATTATTGACAATTGGAAGGAAAAAAGTGAAAATACGTTGGAAAATATGGTGGTGGAAACAAAGCTGGAGTTTGCATGATAGAAATTTTGTGAAACCAACAACTTGTTTATAGAAATTACCCTTTTTTTCAACAACATAAAAGGTGACTATACATATGGATTTGTCCACATGGAATACACAGAAATAAAATTTACTACATCTGTGAGAAGAGACAATGGAGAAGCTCAATTTCAGAAATTAATACCAGGCTAGGGGATAATTGCGGGTAGACAATTGCTCATATATAAGTTCAGATTAAAGCTGAAGATAATTAAAATAAGTCCACGAGTCCAAAATATGACCTGGAGTATTCCTTTTGGAATTTTCTCAGGAGCAGATTTGAAGCATTGAACACTAATGATAGAAAACCTGATGACCTATGGCAGGACATCAAGAACATAATTCATGAAGAAAGCAAAGACAAGAAAGAAGAAAAAGATCCAAGTGGATGATCAGAATAGATGCTGAAGTGTGTTCTTAATCACAGAATAGCTAAAGCAAGTGGAAAAAATGATGACGTCAAAGAGTGGAAAATTTCAAACAGCAACTCAAGAAGACAAAGTAAAATATTATAATGAAATGTGTAAAGTCAGAGTTAGAAAAACCAAAAAGGAAGAACAAGCCCAGCATATCTTAAACTGAAAGCACTGCAGAAAAAACAAATCTAGCCTCGAGATTCAATCTCGAAAGATTTCATGAACACAATATTAAATGATGTAGGAATCATCAAAAGAAAATGGAAAGAATACCCAGAGTGACTGTACCAAAAATAGCTAGCTGACATTCCATCATTTCAGGAGGTAGCATATGAGCAAGAGCCGATGGTGCTGATGGAAGCTTGATCCCATTTTATGCCCATTCCAAAGAAAGGAGACCTAACAGAATGCTCAGACAGATTGAGCCTACACAGAAAACAGACCTAACAGAATTATGACATGCAAGCAAAATTTTGCTGAGAGCTATCCAGCAACAGTTGCAGCAGTACATTGACAAGGAACTGTCTTTCAGGTCAGATTCCGAAGAGGACATGGAACAAGGGCTATCGTATCACTGCTGTTATCAGATGGATCTCGGCTCAAATCAGGGAACACCAGAAAGCTGTTTACTCTTGTTTTATTGGCTATGTCAAGGCGATTGACGGCGGATCCTGACAAGCTTGCGTAGCCTTGAGAAGGCTAAGAATTTCAGAACGCTTCATTGTGCTCTGGGAGAAACTTGTACATGGGTCAAGAGGCAGGTGTGAGAACAGGATAAGTGAGTGCTACGCGGTTCAAAATCCACAAAGGTGTGGATTAGGACATCATTTTTTCCTCACACTTGTCCAATCTGGACGCTGAGTAAGTTCTCAGAGAGGTTTGATTATATGCAGAGAAATTTGACATCAGGGTCGCAGGAAGGCTTCTGAGCAACATTTGTTATGCAGACGATACAGCCTTGCTTACTGTAAGTGACGAGGCTTGAAGCACTTGCTGATGGAGATCAAGGATTGCAGCCTTCAGTATAGATTATGACTCAATGTAAAGAAGACCCAAATCCTCACATCGGGACCAATAGGCAAGATCATGATAAATGGAGAAAAGGTTGATGCTGTCAGGGATTTTGTCTTGCTTGGATCTACAATGAATGCTTATGGAAGCAGTGGTCAAGAGATAGAAAACCTCGTTGCCTTGCATAAATATGATGCACAAAACTATTGAAGAGCAAGGCTATTATTTTGAAAAAGAAGGGGTGTCTGACCCAAGTCATAGTATTTTTCATGACTTCATATGCACATGGCAGTTGGACACTGAATAAGTTAGACCGAGGAAGGATCGATGCCTTTGAATTGTGGTGCTAGAGAGGAATATACCGAAAACACCATGGGCTGCTAAAAGGCTTGCTGATCTGTGTTGGAAGAAGTGCAGCCGGACTGCTCCTGAGAGGCATGGATGACAAGGCTTCCTCTTACATATTTTGAGCAGGTTGTCAGGAGAGACCAGTTCCTGGAGAAGGACATCATGTTTGGTGAAGTACAGGAGAACAAGAGGAAGACCAACAATGAGAGGATTAACAGTATGCCTGCAAGAATGGGATCAGGCACAGGAACAATTGTGAGGATTGTGCAGAATGGTGCAGTGTTTAATTCTTCTGTGCAAAGCAATGGCTATGGGGCAGAACAAGACTGTTCTAGCATCAACTGACACCTAACAACAACAGGAGCAGCAGCAATAAGTCTCTGCTTTTTAAGAAAGCTGGTCACTGGAATAAATTTAAACATGCAAAGGCTATTCTTTACTCCAAGTTATCTAGCGGTTCTCTTTTGAGTGCTGTCCTAGTGCAAACTTTGTGCAAACTTTATTCTAATCATTCTTTAAAAAAGTCTTTTATTTATTTATTTATCTTTTTTTTTTTCAGTTGTCATCTTTAATAGGCAAATGCCAGGGAAGGGAACAAGGGGAAAGGATAAGGAACAGAAAGGAGATATGGCTTTGATCTATTCAAAGATGACACAGTACTTTAAAAAAGAATTTGGTCTTAACAGTACATATTGTGTGCTTTCTTGTATAGGAATTATTTTTTAAGTCATTTTATTGGGGACTCATACATCGTTTTTCACAATATATAAATAAGCATACTGTGTCAAGCACCCTAACATGTCCACTTCTATTATCGTTCTCTAATTGTCCGCCTTTTCCCTTAAGCTCCTAGTATCGATTGAAGATAATCAAGTTGCCATTCAGCACAGAAACAGCAAAGCCCACATGGAAGAAGCACACCAGCATGCGTGATCAAGAGAGGCCGAAGGGAGCAGATATCGAGCACCAAAGCACAAGAATCACATCATTACAAAGGAGGGGGAGAGCAGGGTGGGGACCTAAGGCCCACTGGTGGGTAATTGGTCACCCCTTTACAGGGGAGCCACGGGGAGGAGACAGAGCAGTCAAGGTACAGCCGGGCAGTGATGATGCACACAAGTTCCCTCTAGTTCGTGAAGCCTTCCTCCCTGCCCCCCAACCATCATGGTCCCAACTCTGCCTTGCAAATCCAGATAGACTGGAGAAGGTACACTAGTATAGAGGGAAGCTGGAGATATGGGGAAACCAAAATGGATGGGCCCCTTCAGGCCAATGGTTAGATTGGAAATGCTGGAAGGGTAGAGAGAAGGTGGGGTGGAGAGATGGAGCCAATGGCAAGGATATACACACAAGCTCCTATTTGAAGGACGGGCATCAAAGGAGTGGGTTGGGGGAGAGGTCGGGCAGTTGTAATATATGACAGAACAATAACAATGTATAAAGTATTGAGGGTTGGTGGGGAGGAGAGAGCAGGGGAAAAGGGGAAGGGAGGGAAAAGCCAATATTTATGTATCTTTATGCTTGTCTTTCTCATGGCATTGTCATTATTTTCCCACCAAGCCCCATTTCTTCAGTTAGCCTAGGCCTTTTCAACTGGCTGTGCAATTTTTCCCATCAAGGGACATTTGACGATGTCTAGAGGCATGTTGGTTGGTATAATTTTTGAGTTGTCACCACATGGGTTGGGCTTTACTAACAAAACAACGATAAATCCCAAACTCACTGCCATCAAGTCCGTTCTGACTTCATAGTGACCCTACAGTACAGAGGAGAATGGCCCTGGTGGGGTACGAATCTTTACAGAAGCCGAGAGTCTCATGTTTTGGCTGGTAGGTTCGAACTGCTGATTTTGGAGGGCGAGCAATCCAACTCATAAGTCAGAAGCCACCAGAGCATGTAGCGGGTAGGTAGTAGAGATGCTATGAGCCATCCTACAATGCACAAGCCCAGCGCTTGACAAAATATAACTCTCTAACCTTATGCGATTCTGTGGTATGGACATGTGACTCTGAAGTAAAATCGAAAAAATTTAAAGGGTCTTACTTGAATAGTGCTGATTTCATTAGTTTGCATAAACATAGTCATGACTTTCAAATAATTTTTAAATTGTTGTGAGGAATAGCATTGGCTCCTCTGACTCCAAAGTTTGCCACCTGCTCAAGATAGCTTCAATAACCCCAAATTACTTATCCCTCAATGTCAACAGTGCTGTGGCTGAGAAACTCTGCCCCCGATGGTGTACTCCCCTGGCCCAGACAGCAATGCTTCATCCATTTGTCTGTAGCTGTCCTCCAGTGCAATGCCTGCTCTACAGTAGCTACTCGGACTGTTTAATGTACCATTGTTCATGGTATTTTCTTATTAAAACTTTTTATTGTGATTTAGGTGAACCCTTACAGAGTAGATCATATTATTCTTTTCACCAATTTGTGCACACTTTTGCTTCAACTCGTCAATCTCAGTCCCTTGAAGTTAGCATGGATTGTCTCTCTTCCAGTGTTTCCTATAAACATTTTTCTTCCATTTTTCTGTAAACATTCCTCCTTCCTTTCTCTGTGCCTTGGCTACCCAGAGATGCTGCACTTTTGACCGAAATGGTTCTAACATGGGGGTGAGTTCAGTTCCAGAGCATAAGGGGAAGGACCATTGATTTGGGGGTGCATTTAGTTTCTGTTTAATCGGTGAACCCGGTCTCTCTTGGAATTTGGAATCATGTTCCACCTTTTTCTCCCACTCTTTCACTGACCTTGGAATGTGATCCCTTTGAGAGCAATTGTATTGGTGGCTGGGCACCAGCTAGTTATTTTGGTCTCAGGGGTAGGGAGATTAATTGATGGAGATTGATGGTCCATTAATTAATTAGACAGTTTTCATGTTGTCTTTTGATTTTCATTAATCTTCTTTCCTGTGGAGAGAGCAAGACCAATATTAGCACCTTAGATAATAAAACCAAGTTGCATCTTAGATAGCTGCATATGAGCTTTTAAGACTCCATTCATTCCTGGTCAACAAGCCTCCCAAAGCCAAACTCATTGCCAATGGGTCAAGGTCAACTCACAGTGACCAAGTCAATGTCAACTCCCAGTGACATGATAGGACAGGGTAGAACTGCTCCCTGTGAATTCCTGAGACTGTCATTTAAAAAGAAATCACTTTACTGGTGGCTCATACAACTCCCCTCACAATCGATGCATCCATCCATTGTATGTGGACAACATGTGTACATTTATTGCTATCTTCATTCTGGAAACATCCTCCTCCTACTTAGGCCCTTGGTATCAGCTCCTCATAATATTTTCCCTCCTTCCCCTCTCACCTTCCCTTATGAACCCTTAATAATTTACAAATTGTCATTATTTTGTTATAGCATAGACTGTCTGATGTCTCCGTCCACCCACTTCCATGTTGTCCACACCCCAGGAAGGAGGCCGTATGTAGATCCTTGTAATCTGTTCCCCCTTTCTACTCCACCTTCCCTCCACCCTCCCAGTATCACCACTCTCACCGCTGGTCCTGAAGGGATCATCTGTCCTGAATTTCCCATATTTCCAGTTCCAGTTTGCATCCCTTGGTCTAGCTAGATTCATAAGATAGAATTGGGACCAGGGATGGCAAAAAAAAAAGAAAGAATTGGGATCATAATAGTGGGGGTGGTGGAGAGGAAGCATTTAAGAAATCACTTTTTATGAGAGTAGAAAGCTCTGTCTTTCTCCCTAGGAGCGGCTAGTGGTTTTGAGCTTCAAACCTTTTTGTTAGTAGCTCAACACGTAACCATTATATCACTAGGACTCTTCAAGAGCATATAAAAAAGCACTCATCAAAAGCACAGGGTATTCTCACTGAAAATTCTGTGGGAATAAATACCTAGGAAAGGTTAATTTACATGCTTATCAAATTTGACATTTGATGAACAAGATTGCCATCCAAAAGACAGG
This sequence comes from Nesogale talazaci, assembly GCA_004026705.1. Classification (NCBI taxonomy): domain Eukaryota; kingdom Metazoa; phylum Chordata; class Mammalia; order Afrosoricida; family Tenrecidae; genus Nesogale; species Nesogale talazaci. The sequence continues at coordinate 71,663 of PVJH01001920.1, forward strand.
ACTGAGGGCTTTATAGAAGAAGATATAGCTAATGTTGTATGCCTAAGTATATATATATATTTCATAGTTACTCTTTTGGGAGGTAGCATTTGGACACCCATGAAAGTCTAATTCAGCAACTCTGTTGCAGAATCACTTAAGAAGAGTTCAATTTACTTTGCTTTTCTACATAAGACTCTTTAGAAGGTTTCCCACCTTTTCTTTATGCTTTATCGTTCCCAGCTCCCTTTCCACGCGCCCCCCCCCCACCCCACACACACCTAGAAAGTTGCTCTCTGTCTAGGGACAGAGAGGAAATGACTAAAAATTGAACGAAGACCTCCAACAGGGCTGTGAGGAGCTCTAGCCCATTTTTAGCACCTTTTAATGTGAAAATGTCTCTCAGCAGGACTTCTCTCTTCATTGTTTGTTTAGTTATGTGATCAGGAAGTGGACACAATTTTCCTGAATTATTCTTGCCAGACACTAAATTATATCTCAAAGTGCAAACCTTTTGATTCCCCACCCCCCACCCCCTCAGTCCCCAGCCCACCTTCACCATTCATTTTCTTTCTTTTTTCCTCCCTTTTGTCACATCAAGGCTGGCTGATCCAGTTGAAATCATTTTCTCATTAAATTTCAGTGGAAGGGAAACAAGCAGTGACAACCAAAACAGATACGAAAAAGTAAGCGGATTGAGCAGCCTACTGCACTGATGAGATCCAGGACCAAACCTAACTCAAACCTTTCTTCGTATCCCTAAAAGCCCACCTGGATCTAGGAGAGGATGAAGGGGTTGTAAAAGATGCTGACTCACACTTGCCAGGCACATAGTGGCAGTGTAGACACTGGTTTGCTATACATTTGAAGTTGTCACTTACTTCAAAGAGAAGAGGTTGAAAACAGGAGAAAAGGAAAATTGTGATAGTACTATTATTTGGAGTAGAGTGGGGCATGATGAATTTGGTGCTCAAAAAAGGTTGTGGAAGCACCCGATTATTTATTCATTTATTTATTTTTGGCATCACTGCCCTCTGGTGGTGGGAGTAGGAGGCCCAGCCTTTGCTCCTGTGGAGCCGCTGCTGGAATTGAACCTCCATCCCAGTGGGTCGCAGTCCTGCGCACAATCACTATGCCACCGGGGCTTTTTTAAATAACTAAAAGAGCCTTAATTTGTATAGAACATAACCATTTTTGATGCAGTTATTTTAAAGCTCCACTCATACATACCTCTGTCCTCTTCAGAATCTGGCCTGCATCTCTGAAAGCTCCTGCTCAATGTATTGCTTTACCCATTGATGGCTGATCTTCAGCAGTGTATTTTTTCCAGCAATATTTTTGAACAAGGGCTGTCATTGCTGATGTCAGATAGATCTTGGTCACAGAGAATACCAGAAACATGTTTATTTGTGTTTCATTGACTATGTCAAAGTACTCGACTATACGGATCATAACAAACTGTGGATAACCTTGAGAAAAATGGAGATTCTAGAACAGTTCACTGTTCCCAGGTGAAACCTGTACATGTGCCAAGAAGCAGCCATTCTAACAGAATAGTGGAATATTGCCTGGTTTAAAATAAGGAAGCTGTGTGCCAGGGTTTTAGTCTTTCGCCGTATTCATTCAATTTGTGTGCCAGGCAAATAAGCTGAGATGCTGCACTGCATGAAGAAGAATGGGACATCAGGGTTAGAGGAAGGCTTATTAATAACCTGTGATATGGAGATGACACAACCGCACTGGCTGAAAAGTCTGGAGGAGTTGAAAGACTTGCTGATGAAGATGAAAGACTGCAGCCTTCAGTATGTATTGCAACTCAAAGTAAAGAAAATTAAAACCCTCACACGGGTCCAATAGATAACATCATGATAAATAGAGAAAACATGGAGATGGTTAAGGGTTTTCTGTTGCTTGAATCCACAATCCATGCCCATGGATGCAACAATTAAAATATCAATTGCTACATTGTCTTGGGCACATCTGTTTGCACAAGATCTCTTCAAAGTGTTGAAGAGACAGGATAGTTCTTTGAGCCTAAAGTGGGTCTGAGCTAAGTTTTGTTATTTTCAATTGGCTTATATGCATATTAAAGTTGGCTATGAATAAGGAAGACTGTAGAAGACTTGATGCATTTGAATTAAGGTGTTGGTGAAGAATATTGAAAATGTCATGGAATCTCTGAAAGACAATTAAGAATAAAGAAAGCATCATGGAATGCCTGAAAACATCATGGAATGTCTGTCTTGGAAGAAGTCCAGTAGAATGTTCTTTGAAAGAGAGGATGGTGAGACTTTTTATTTCACACTTTGGACATGTTTTCCGAGGAAATTCGTCTCCAGAAAAGGAAACCGTGCTTGTTCAAGTAAAAGGTCAATGAAAGAGAAAAAGACCATAATGGAAATGAATTGACACCATAGCTGCAAAATTGGGCTCAAACATAACAATTATGAGGATGGAAATATAACAAATATGAAGATGGTACAAGATTAGACAAAGGTAACAAATTATATGAAGAAGAGTGTGGCATCAGAAATGTAGGAAAGCTTAGTAACACCCTGCAATATTCAGATGCCATAGCCTTATGTGCCAAAGTGAGGAAGACTTGAAGCATTTGCTGATGAAAATCAAGGAGGGTACTCGTCAGTGTGGATTACAACCTAAGAAAATGGAGATTCTCACAACTGGACCAAAAGGTAACATGAAGCTAAATGAAGAGAAGTTTGAAGTTGTCATGGATGTTTGGCTCACTTGGATCCATGATCAATGCTCACAGATGTAGCAGTCAAGCCATCAAAAGACATATTGACTTAGGCAAATCTGCTGCACAAGGCCTCGTTAGAGCCTCAAAGAGCAAGGATGTTACTTGGAGGATGAAGGTGTGCCAGGCCCAAGTCCTGGCATTCTCCACATGTCATAGGCCTGTTAAAATTTGGACTCTGAATAAGGAAGTAATTATTGAGGAAGTAATGCATTTGACTTGTGATGCTGGAGAAGAATATCGAAAGTACCATGGACTGCTAAAAGGACAAACCCGTCTCTGTTGTGTCGCTAAGAGGCAAGGATGATAGGACTTCGTCTTACATACTTTGCATATAGTGGCAGGAGAGACCAGACCCTGCAAAAGAACGCCATGTTCGGTGAGTGGAGGGTCAGAGAAAAAGAAGACCCTTGTGACTAGATGGATTGACACGGTGGCTGCATCCAGGGACTTCAGGCACAGAGACGATTGTGAGGAGGATGGTGCAGGACTCTGCCGTGCTTCTTTCTGTTATGCAAAGGGCCACGATGGATTGGAGGGGACTTGATGGTAGCTCACGATCACAAAACAATGGAGCTGCTCATCTTTTGACACTATCTCACAAAATGCTGCATTGCTCGTCATGGGATTGTCAGTATCTGGCAACGTTCTGCTCTCCAAAAGGTGTTCAAGTGGCAAATTCTTCGTGTGTGCACAGCCTATTCTTTTTGGAGTCTGTTCTTATTCAGGAAGCTCTGCTGGAGCCTAGTCCCTGTAGGTGACTGCAGGTCTTTGAAATACCAGTGACATGATTCCCAGTGTCACTGTGCACCCAGCCACCACCGTCAGACAAATGAACAGAGAAATGGTGGTGCATGTTACTAGGTTTATGTCATGGTTAATAATGACTTATCCTTGTATATATGGTGCTTAGCGATAACAGAAAGACTACAAGTAGACAGTTCTATCAAACAGAGACTTATTCTCACTGTTGTTATGAGATGCAATGTCGTCAGTTCTGACTCCCAGTGACCCTATGTACAATGGAACGAAACACTGTGTCACAACTGCTATGTTTCCGTCCGTTGTTGCAATCAACGTGTCACATCTATCTCCTTGCGGGTCTTTGTCTTTCTTGCACACCCTCTACTTTACCAAGCATGGTGCCCTTTCCCAGGGCCTAGCTTGTCCTGTTAACATATCCAAAGTACAAGAGACAAAGAAGTCTCGCTTTTCTCACCTCTCACGTTTTAGGAGACTAGAGTCAGAACTCAGGGCATCAGCTCTGGGGAAGACTTTCTCTCTGTGCCAGTGACGGGGGAAGGTCTCCAGCTTCCGTTTCCTGGTTTTTAGGAGAACACCATGTGGCTTGTTTCTATCTGTCTTCCTCTCTGCTTTCTTAATCTGCTATTCCTAAATGTTTCGAGAATTCAATTTAATTCATATTTCAGAATTCAATTCAAATCATATCATGGTATCATCTTTTTGTATTCTGTAGCATCTTTCTTTTCTGTCCCTCGCTCTCGCTCAACATTGTGTCTGTGAAGTTTATCTATGTTGACACAAGCCTCCAGTTGACTTATTTTCACTTCTAGCCAGTATTTCTTGATTCTCCCATAACTTAAAAAAATAAAGCAAAGACCCCATGGTTCATGAACATTTAGGTTGTTTCTCATTCTTTTTGAAATAGAAAAGCGGGGCTGCTTTCTGAAACATATATGCAAGACTTTCTTCATGTAGATGTGGAATTTATGGATCAGAGAGTGGCCACATTTTCAGCTTCCCTAGAATGATTATTCCCGTTTATAACCCCACCAGAATTTTGTAAGTTTTCTCTTGCCTCCATCTTTGCCCATGCGGCGTGTGCCAAGATTTTTGCCTATGGGGTAGATAGGTAAGATAATTTTGGCTACTTTAATTTGCATTTCCATATTTACTGGTGATGTTGGACACATAAAATTAGATTTTCAAGATTTTCCATTTCTTCTTTGAAATGTTTAGTCATTTCTGTTGTTCATCTGAAATACATCGTATTTCTCATAAACTTTGCAGATAAAAACGTGCCTTCTGCCCGATGCTGGAATCTGGCAGCGTTATTTGGTAATCTACCCTGAGACATTTTTTTGCTGCCTTCATGGCATCCAGACTGGTTGTACAGAAAAGTGAGAGGTCTTGGCTGCAGCCCTGTGTGACATGGTGCGTGACCATTGCCACCTCTTAGAAAGTGAGGTTGAATTGATGACTGGAGAAAAGTTTCTTTATGAATGCGCCCCGTGGTGTGTCTCGCCCAGGGGAGACCCCTCCCTTTCCAGAATAAAACTGGATATTTAATAAAACTGCTAGCATTGCTACCTAGCACTTCTCATCTGAAAACCTCCAGGCATCCAGGAAACGTTAATTAATTAAGCTCTACAACAGCCCTGTGAAATACGTAAGGTTCTACAGGAACGTATCTCCAGGGAAACAACATGGCAGCTGTTGAGCAGCGTGCAGGAATCCTACGTGGCGGGCCGGAAGGAACCACAGCCACATGCAATTAAGACATGATAAGCGCTCGTGAAGAGAGGGGTCTGTCTTGGAACTTGGCCCAGATCCTGCCACTAAGAGCTCAGGCGTTGGACCGAGGATTCTCCCCCTGGAATGAGTACTGTGGACCCTGGCTGGGGTTCTTCCTCAGACCCGACTTCTCTTTTGAGAGGTGAGCAGCACTGTTACTGAAAATTCAAGCAAATATGACTCTCCTGAGCGAATACTTCTATTTTGACAGTTCTAAAAGATAATCCTCATAAGTTTTGTTTGTTTTTTGGATATCAAGAAAAGAGGTCAATACAAATTACATCGGCAAGATCACTACTTAGGATCTATGAGGAGCATTTAAAAATATTAATGTCTTATATTTACATAAGCTGGTTCTGTTTGCTAAAGAAAAATATATTGTTAATCGGTATTTCGCAGTAATGACTTTGAATTATTATTTTTTAAATTAATCATCTTATTGGGGGGGCTCTTACAAATCTCATAGCAGTCCATCACTCAATTGTTAAGCACACTTGTACATATGCTGCCTTCAACATTTCTAAAACATTTTCTTTCTACTTGAGCCCTTGGTATCAGCTCTTCTGTTTTCCCCACCTTCCCACCCTCATGTATCTGGATATATTATTATTAGTTTGTGTCTTCTACTGTCCATTGTCCCCCTTCACCCACATTTCTGTTATTTGTCCCCTTGAGGGGTGGGCTATATATATTCAATCTTGTGATGGAGTCTCCCATTTCTCCCCTCTGTCCTCAACCCCCCTGAATTATTCTTTTTACATGCTTTCATTTAAAAAACAATTTATATCTATAGCTTCACTTTTAATTTTATAAATTGTTGAGTAGAAACAGTCTTATATGTTAATTTTAGCTTTCAAAATTTCATATTAATAAGCCAGTATTTTATATTCATAAATTTTACATTCATGAACCAGTATTTGTAAATTGTTAATCTTATAATTTTATAACTTATCCAGTTTTTCTTTTAAGGAGTAATTTTTTAAAATAATTTTATTGGAGACTCATACAACTTTTAGCACAATATATCCATTGTATGGAAAGCACATTTGTACCTTTTATGCCATCATCATTCTCAAAACATTTTCTTTCCACTTAAGCCCCTGGTATTGGCTCCTCCCTTTTCCACCCACTCCCAGCTTCCCTCTCCCTCATGGACCCTTGATAATTTAAAAACTATTATAATTGTGTCTTGTCTAACGCTGTCTGATGTTTCCTTTTGCCCACTTCCCTGTTGTCCATACTCTAGGAAGGAGGTTATATATAGATCTTTATAATTGGTCCCCCCTTTCTACTCCATCTTACTTCCACCATCCCAGTATCACCACTTTCATCACTATTCCTAATGGGATCATCTGTCCTGGATACCCCATGTTTCTGGTTCCTATCTGTACCAGCGTACATCCTCCAGTCCAACGGCATTTATAAGGTAGAATTCAGATTATAATTGTGGGAGGGAGGAAGCATTTTAGAACTAGAGGAAAGATGCATATTTTACTGTTGCTACACTGTACCCTGACTGGCATGTCTCCTCCCCACAACCCTTCTCTAAGGGGATATCACTTCCCCTGCACTCCTTCTCCTTTATAATGATATATATTTTTGGTTCTTTGATACCTGATCCCTTTGACACCTCATGGTCCCTCCGGCTGGTGTGTTTCTTCTATGTGGGCTTTGTTGCTTCTGAGCTAGATGGCTGCTTATTTACCTCCAAATCTTTGAGACCCCAGATGCTATATCTTTGATAGGCAGGCACCATCAGCTTTTTTCACCATGCTTGCTTATGCACACCTTTGTCTTCAGTGATTATATCAGGAAGCTGGGCATGCCATGATATGATTTTTGTTCTCAATGCTTGATAACTGCTTCTATTGATACCTTGTGGCCACACATGCTGATGTGCTTCTTCCATGTGGACTTTGTGCTTCTCAGCTATATGGCTGTTTGTTTATTTTCAAGCCTTTAAGACCCCAGTTGCTATATCTTTGATAGCTAGGTACCATTAGTTTTCTTCATCACATTTGCTTGTGCACATATTTGTCTTCATTGACTTTTGTCAGGAAGGTGAGCATTGAGGAATGCCAATTTAATAGAACAGTGTTCTTGCATTGAGGAAGTACTTGAGTGGAAGGCCAATGTCCATCTGCTGCCTAAATACTAACCCTTTAAGTATATACACAAAGATCTATTTCCCCCATAATCATATTTAATTATATTTACCTATGTCCCTGCCTGAATTTAGACCTCTGTAAATGCTTTTTGTCTCCCAGTTCTTTCCTCTATTTCCTTTTACTTTCCTCTTGTCCTGTCATTCTCATTCTTCATCTGGGTTTCAGTAATTTCAGTCTGTTACATTACTCTTGATCAGTCCCTATCAGGTCTCATACACCCACCTTGCCACTGAATTTTGATCACTTGTTATTCCCTTGTCCCTGGGATGGTCAACACCACCTTCTTTCCCCCACCTCTCATGTCGCCTCAGAACTATCAGGCCTGTTGTTTTCTCCTCCAGGCTGTTCACCCAGCCTGTCTTATCTAGATAGACTTGCAGATATAATAATATGTACAACCCCTCCAAGACATAGCATTATGAAATGACAAAAGAAAACAAAAGGATGAAAACAACAACAAAAAAGTCAATGTCCAGAAAAATATATATAAATAAGTAAAAAATTAAAATAATAGCAAAAGAAAAACCTGTAAATAGTTCAAAGTCTGGTTGTTGACCTCCAGGAGTGTCCCCCCCGAGAGTAATTTTTAAATGACTGACAGAACATTTTTAGATTTCTGTGCTATTCTCTAATACTTTTTTTAAAATGAAATTTTATGTGAAATAGATATGTGTGTTTACATTTCAGACCATTCAATTGTTCAACAGCATTCAACAATTTAAACCAATTATCCACACCTTCTCCATTCTACTCCCCTCCACTCCCTGCATTTCTGTTCTTCCTCTTGTGGTGGCCCTACACTTGTCAGCCTTCTAGCCCATTGTTTCATCTTCACGCCTTTTCCCTCCCCTGGGAACCTCCAAAGACTGTTCCTTTTGATAATTTAAGGCCTTGACTTAGTTTTTAACCTTATAGTATCGATCTCATACAATATTTGTCCTTTTGTGATGAAATAACTTCTGTCAGCATAATGTTCTCCAGGTCTACCCATGCCATCAGGTGTTTCATAGTTTCATCATTGTTTTCAGTGATGCATAGCACTCCATTGTATAAGTGTACCATTGTTTCTTTATCCATTCATCTTCTCATGGATTTTTGGACTGTTTCCAGTTCTTATTATTGTGAACAGTGCTGTGATGAATATGAAAGTGTACATAGTCTATTCATGTTATGCCTTATTTCTTTAAGGTATATGCCCAACAGAGGTATTGCTGGAAAATATGGGATTTCTATTCTCAGTTTTGAGTTTTCTTTTCTTTCTTTCTTTTTTTCTTTCATAATTTTATTGGGGGGCATTACATCTTTTATTACAATCTATTCATTCATCCAGTGTGTCAAGCACATTTGCTGTTTTATCTGAAAGCTACAAGTCAGATTTTGTAAATTTTATGATTTTGAATTGCTTTCTTTTCTTCTTTTTCAGTTTTCAATTTTTTTATTGGATGGCCATGCATTGCCTTCATGTATTTCAAACCACTATACATAGCTTTCGTGAAACCACTGCCTGCATTTTTGCTTTCTTATGTTCCAAAAGAACCAAAGCTGTAAATCTAAGTTTAAAATGGATTTTGGTAGGAATTATTAGGTTACAGTTACTGTCTTTCAGTGTTAAGGGAGAATAGAAATAACACAGTTGAGGTTTTTCTACTTTGTGTCATGCGTCTTCTTTGAAAGGCTATTTGGTTGGCACACGTGGTGTGCAGCTTGGCACCTGACTGAAAGTTTGGTTTGCCCTCTTCCAGGGGACCTCCGTAGAAAGGCCTGGAGATCTACTGGTTGGAGGGTAGTGTCTTTCTGCTCTTCCATGCATGTGCTGCCCTTAATTGGTGTCAACTCAAAGGCAGTGACTTTTATTTACTTCTCAGAATGCCTCTCTCTCAAGTCCCATAGGTATATTTTTATTCAAACCGCACATTAGGCCCACAGAAAGGCATCTGTCTAGCCATGCAAAGAATGGCAGACTTTCTTCTACAGTGGCTGCACCCTTTTGCATTACCACCAGGAGTGAATGAGAGTCCTGTTGCCCCACAGCCTCACCAGCATTTGGCATTGTTAGTACTTTGGCTGCTAGCCGTTATAATAAATGTGTCATGACATCTCACTGTTATTTTAATTTGCAATTCCCTACAGACAGAAAGAGAGTATATTTTGAATGGAAAAAGCTATAGGTATCTTTTTAAAGTAAAATACATAGGTTTATCAATTTTTCCCAAGCCATAATCAGTAGAATGTGGCTGGGATTTTAAGCCCTCACATGCACACTCAGATCCCCAGATACAAGTCTGTTTATTGTCATGCAAAATCTTCAGGTGTCATTATCCTGCACCTCACTGATGGGATTTGATAAACACATATGGAGCACCTGTTAAATGTCAGGCTGTGAGGATGGATGAGGTGCTGACCAAAGTGGAAGTCATTGTCTCTGGCTTTTAGAATTTTATAGTCTGCTAGGATAATTAATCAATAAGTAACTGGCTACTGTGGATCGTGATAAACTTGATGACAGTATAAAGCACAAAAAGGAAGTTTCAGTGATTCCTGAAGAATAAGGAAAAGAGATGGTTTATGGAGAGAAGGCTGCCTCAAATGCATTTTGAGGCATAGCTTGCTTGTGCTTATTATATTAATGTTAAGTTCAGTGTTAGGGATGCTTGAGACACTAAGAAATTTTGGTTATTGCCATTAGGAGAATTTCCATTGTAGAATAGAAATAAAAAGGTAGGTCAAAAGTATGCTTTGAAATAATATAAACGTTTATTAAGCAAAAAGATAGAAATGTGATACAACCATTTTCAACATATGTCCCTCTACTTGCTCCTGAAAGCAATGTTTCCATCTCTTTAACCCTCCCCTGAGGAGTTCTGCACTCCTTCATTGACACCTTCATTGACAGTAGTTTTGGTAGTCTACAGGGGCACAAGTCATCTTCCCTTCAAATGTTCTTTGGATTCAGAAACAAAGTCTGAAGGGACAAGATCAGAACTATAGGGTGGATGGGGTAAGGTTTCAAATTAAATTCTCATGGGATAGTTTTGCTACCTTTGAATAATGAGCAGATATATTGTTTCAGTGGGGAAAAAGATTTCTTGATGCAACTTTCCTGACCTTTTTTGTCATCAACTGAGTTCTTGATCTTCTGCAGGTACCCTCCTTTGTAATCTTTCTGAGTTCTTCAAGAAAGACTATCGAGATTACTCCTTTGCGTTCCTTTAAAAAACTTCCAAACAAACAAACAAACAAGTCCAGGACCAGCTGGCTCTCTTGGGTCATTCTATTAAATATCCAGACAAGAGCAGACATCAATTATACACAGATTATTCCAGAATATAGAAAAATCAATATTCTAGACTCACTTTATGAAGTAAGCATAACTCTCATACCCAAACCAAGCAAAACACCACATAGGCAGAAAACCACAGGAGAATACCACCTATGAACATAGAAACAAAAATTCTCAACAAAATCCAGGGCAATAGAATCCAAAAATATACCCTAAAATACACTATAATCAAGTGGGATTCACACTAGGTTCAGTGTTGAAAAAGCAATCAATATAATTCAACAAATGAACAGAACCAAAAAAAGAACCACATGTTCATAAGAACACAAAAAAGACCATTGATAATAACTAAAACTCATTCCTGATAAACAATTCAACAAAATATGAAGAGAAAGGAAATTTCTCAAAATAGTAAAGGTCATATATGAAAAACCAATGGCCAACATCTCTCTCAATGGAAAAACAGAAAACAAAAAAACAGATGGCAAGCATCACCTTTGTGCATCAGAACTAGACAAAGATGCCTCTTATCACCACTCTTATTCAATATTGTGTTGAAATCTTAGCCAGGACCCCTAGGCAACAAAAAGAAAACAAAGTAACACAACTAAACAAAGAAATGCAATGATCACTACTTGAAGATGACATGGTTTTTTACATGTAGAAAGCTTCAAAGACTCTACCCAAAATTATTGGAAACAATAGAAAGATTCAGCAATGAGGTAGAATACAGGTTTAACACACAACAATAAATAGGATTTTCTGTAAGCTAATAGAGAGAACTCTGAAAAAATTATGAAAACAGTGTCATTTGCAATAGTCCTACAGAAGATGAAATACTTAAGGATGAACCTAACCAGAGAAACAAAGAAGAATGCAGAAGACTATTACAAGAAATCTCAAAGAATACTACATGTGCATGCACAGGAAGTCTTAATAGTGTGAAAATGTGAATACTACCTAAAACAATCTGTAAATATAATGGAATATCAATCTAAATTCAACTTCATTCTTTAAATAAATGGAAAAGCTAATTACTTTATATGAGCAGGGAAGACACCAGGATAAGCCAGGCCTTTATAAGATGAACAAAATAGGAAAAGTGTCACCACCAGACCGCTAAAAACTACAGTAATCAAAACAGCCTGGTCCTGGTACAATGATAGGTGCATAGACCAATGGAACAGAATAGAAAGTTCAGAAATAAATTTTTCCTCTTATAGGCAACTTCTCTTTGACTAGAGACCCCAAAAATTACATGAGAAAAACAGTCTCTTTAACAACTCATGTTGGCAAAATTGGATCTCTGTCTACAGATGAATGAACAAAATGTGTATCTCAGCCCATATATAAAAAAACTGACCTCAATCTGGATCAACAACCTGATGTAAACACCAGAAGTATAAAGATCATCAATGAGAAAATGGAGACAAACTTAAGGGCCCAATTACAGTGCATAGATATACTAGAAACCATAATAAAGCACACACAGAAGATAAAATAGATAACTGGGACCTACTGAAAATAAAACACTTATATACATCAAAAGACTTCATCAAAAGAGGAAAAAGGGAACCCTTGGAGAGGGAAATGACATCAACAGTATGTCTTTAGCAATGACAAAACAGACAAGGGACTAATCTCAAATCTATAGAAAATGGCAAAATCTCAGTAAGAAATTATTTATGAATAATCCAATTAAAAAGTAGGCAAAAGACAGTACAGAGAGTTCACGTAAAAGATACCCAAATAGCTAACAAGAATATGAAAAATACTCACAATCATTAGCCACCTGAGAGATGCAAATCAAAACAATGATAATATATTACCTTACATTGGCTAGGACAGCCCAATTAAGAAAAGAAAAAGAAAGCAACAAACAACAGAAAACGAAAAAATGATGAAGCGTATGAAGAGAGATTGAGACTTTCATACATGCTTGATGTGTCTGTAAATGTGTACAACCTTCTGGAAAGCAATATGGAGCTACCTGAAACAGCTGGAATTAAAAATTCTATATGATTCAACAATATTTCTACTGGGTATATACCTTAGGAAAGTTGGAGACGTAACATGGATAGACATATGCACTCCCATGTTCATTGGAGTACGGTTAACAACAGTCCAAGTACCTATCAGTAGAAGAATGGGTACAGAAACTTTGGTACATACATACAAAGCCATATCATACATAACTAAAACAAAATGATGATACCATGAAGCACCCCAGGACATGAATGGGCCTAGAGAACATTGTGCTGAGTGAAACTGGTGAATTGTAAGATGGAAAATATTGTATGAGGCCATTAAGGTGAGGCTAAAACTCAAGACAAACCAAAAGGAATGGACTTTGGAGGTTCGCAAGGGAGGGGAAAGGTGTGCCAAGGAAGCAATGAGCTAGAAGGAATTAATTTGCGTGAAAGAGAGACTAGAGATTCATAAGAGGAAGAAGAGAAATCAGGGAAGCTGGCATGGTGGGCTGATCAATGATTTGAATGGTTGAATTCAGAGTGGATGGTCTTAAATGTAACCCCCCACCACCTAATTCACAGTAAAAATTCACTAAAATAACATATTAAGGATGAATAAAATTTCTCCTTCAGAAATGCCAATTCCTAGGTGATGAAGACATGAGGCATAATGAACAGTGTGACAACACAGTTTTGCAGTGGCAGAAGAGAATTTTCCCCACCATTCCCTTGGGCACTATGTTTAGAGACGCTGATTGCCCCCAAATGAAAGGTCACGCATTTATGTAGCAAGTAGTCATTGAATAGCTATTTTGTTATTGCTCAACTATTTGTTGTCCAAATAGTACCAGCTTCTGGGGATCATGTAGCGATGTAGATAAAATATCTGTTCAGTGTCATTGCAATCAGTGTCATAAATCAAACTATATATGAATTGCTGAGTGGAAAACCAAATTGTTCATGGAACTTTTACCCAAATCACCACATGCCTAAGAAAAGATGATCATTTTGGGATTCCAAAGCATGGTCATCATAGAATCCCTCTCAGCTGCCCTCTCTGCTTCAGATTTAACTGGACCCATGGAGCTCAGAAGCCACGGCTCTTGTAGGACTTCTTTTGGGAACACACTCCGCTGAGACTTGTTGCCAGGTAACATCAAGTCAGTTCCAACTCACAGTCATCAGCTACAATGTTACAACAGAAGGGACCAGAATGGACACTCCTAGATTCTGAGTCATCCTCACCATTTTTCCTCTCTTTGAGACAATGGTGGTTGCCTTCATGCCAATCTAGTGAAAAGAAAGTCTTCCTCTGTTTTGGTGTCCCTCTACTTTACCAAGCATGATGTCCAAAGCGCAGGAGTAAGTTTTGCTATCCTTACTCGTAAGGAACATTTTGGCTGTCCTCGTTCTAAGACAGATCGGTTTGGTCCTTTGGTAGTTGAAGTGCTTTCAATATTCTTCTCTATTACCATAATTCAAACACAGCACTTCTTGTTAGGGATTCCCTATTCAATGCCCAACTTTCCTTTGCATAGGAAGCAACTGAAAATACCATGGCTTGGGTAAGGCACATCGTAGTCCTCAAAGCAGCAACTTTGCTTACAGTACTCCAAAGAGGTCGTGTGCAGCAGATTCACCCAAAGCAGTGGATCATCTGATCTCGAGACTGCTGCTTCCATGAGCACGGACTGTGGATCCAGGCAAGACACAATCCTTGACAACTTCATTCTTTCTCCATGTATCACGATGTCGCCTTTTGGTCTGGCTCGGTTTTCTTACCGTAGAGTTTATATTCATACTGAAGGTTGAAATCTTTGAATTTTATAAGCAAGTGCTTCAAGTCCTCCTAACTTTCATTAAAAATTGTATCATTTGCATATTTCAGGGTGCTGATAAGCCTTCCTTCAACCCTAATGCCAAGTTCTTCTTCACATAATCTGGCTTCTTTGATTATTTGGTCAGCATACAAATTTGAATAAGCATGGTAGAGGATGTATCTCTGGTGCACACCTTTCCTGATTTTAAACCATGCAGCATTCCCTTGTTCCATTCCCAGAACTGTCTTTTGATCCATCTACATATTCCCCGTGAGTACAAGTAAATATTCTGGAAGTCTCTTTGTTCTTAAGGCTATACATAGTATGGTCTACACATTCAAATACATTTGCACAATCATTAAAACACAAACTAACATATCTCTGGTATTCACTGCTTTCAGCCAAGATCTATTTGACATCTGGAATGATATCCCTTGTTCCATGTCCTCTTCAGGATGAGATCTGAATTTCTGGCAGCTCCCTGTCAATGTATTGCTGTACCCTTTATTGGATGGCCTTCAGCAAAAATTTGCTTGCATGTGATATCAATGATATTGTGGTATAGCTTGCATGTTCTGTTGAGTCATCTTTCTTTGGAGTGGGTATAATAATTCTGCATCTCTGAGTCAAGTGACCAAGTAACTGTCTTCCAAATTTCTTGGCATAGTTGAGGAATGTTTCCAATGCTTCATCAGTTGGTTAAACATTTCAATTGGTAGTTTTTCAATTACTGAAGTCTGCTTTTGGTTCATGCCTTCTGTGCAGCTTGGGTTTCTTCCTTCAGTACCATTGGTTCTTGCTCTTGAAGTGGTTGAATGTGTACAGATTCTTTTTGGTACAGTGTCTCTGTATAATATTTCCATCTTTGATGCTTCCTGCATTTTGTCCATATTATCTTCCAAGATTGCAACTCAAGGGTTGACTATTTTCTTGAGTTCTTTCACCTTAAGATATGCTAAACGTGCGCTTTCATTTTGGTTTTCTGCATCTGTGCCCTTGCACATGTCATGATATTATTTTACCTTATCTTCTCCAGCTGCTCTCTGAAAAGCTCTGCTCAACTCTTTCACCTCACCTTTTCATCCGTTTGTCTTGGCTATCCTATGATTACAAGCAAGTTTCTGAGTCCCTTTTCACATCTACTTTGGTCCTTTCTTCGCTTCCTGTCTTTAAAAAGAGTTTTATTGACATATAATTCATATATCATAGCATTCATAGTTTATTCATAATGAAAAGAGTTATGCTATCATTGCCACAACCAACGGGAGAATATTTTGTTTTCCCTTGTGCTCATTTCCTCCCCAACGAACCCTGCCACACCCCAAGGAAATGATTAATCTCAGTACTCTCTCTATTGGTTTAGCTATAGTGGATTTAAGAGAGAGAAAACACGCAAAATAAAAATGACCTTTTGTTTTTTGTCATGTATGATATGCTTGATATAATCCCATAGCGGATTACATCTTCAGCTATTAGCACCCAGTACCTCAAATTTGTTCTCAGGATGCTCTCAAAATACAGGTGGGATAGACTCAAGGTTGCATTTTGACTCTCATAGACTTTGTTTTTTTGCAGTAGGGGGCCTTCAATATGAGCTGGAATATGAGTATTTGGTGGGCTGTTCTATGGTCGGCCCCTGGCCTCATTTTAGTTGCTCATGTTGTGTTTTTACATTGTCTTTTTCCAGATGTGGTCAATTTGATTTCTGCATATTCCACATGGAGAAGTCCACATGAAGTTGCCATTTGCATTGTTTTATGAACAAGTCTTTGGTCTTGCAAAATTATTTTCTGTAATCTTTCATTTTATTTATTATTTAGAAATAACTTAGAAGTTATTTAGAAATTACATGAGGTACATAGAAGAGTTGCCATTGAAGGGGTGATAGGATGGTGAATGAATATTACTGAAATTATTTAGAAATAATTAGCCATTAAAGAAAACCTATCTTATGGCATACCTGAAATCGAGTGCATCCTCATATTAAACTTTGTTGGAAAAGCTCAGGCTTCTATAATGGCGATTTTTACAAATGTTCTCCACCCTCCCCTGAGAAATTTACTTCAGGAATTGGTGATCACGTTGTCTACATATTTAGCCACTTTTAGGATACCTTAGACACAACACTTGCTATACTCTTCTCTGCAGGCTCAGGTAGAATGAATTGCACTGTAACTTGCTTAGCGAAATGCTCTCTCTGCATGATTTCCCTTAGGCAGAAGACTGGGGCATGTGAGGCAAACTTTGTAGGCCTGCGATACGTCTTTGCCTCCTCTTTAGAGGCAGGGACAGCCTGGAAATAAATATCTTTTTATGTTGAGTCAAATATGAAACAACATGCAAGGCGCCCAATTTATCCCTGTGGGGGAAAAGAAGACACTAGAATGAGAGCTAATTGAATAGCTGTGCCCTTGTAGCAGACACTTGTATTTCTGCTAGTGGAAAGAAGGCCCCTGGAGAATGGAGAATCAGGTGACCTGAATTTTCCTGTGAACCCTTGCATTCTGGAGAAGTGCAAGATTTCAGGGAAACATTTCTGTTTTCTGAACATGCAGGATCAGCAATCTGTTACTTCCTTACCAGCTGCAGCTGTCCCCTCCGAGGCCATTTTTAGCTGTCCACAGAGAGAAGTCAGCTGATGGAGGCAACAGTAAGGGGATTCCAAAGTGGAATGCAGGGTCTTACCCTGGAAGATATGACCATCTGGTGGCTTCATAAAAATGTGTCTTTGGTGGTCTGGAAGACTATTCCAAGACAGTCTACTTGGTGCCAGTGAGTTTGCTTTTTGTATTTTGTTTTAAAAATGATTGCTTTTAATTTTTGAAAAAGTACTTAGAGTAATTGTTTCTAACATCCCCTTCAGGGGCTTTAGGAGAGAACCTCTTCCCTGTTGGCATTCCTTGGCTTGTGACAGTATTCGTCCAGTCTCTGTTTTGTTACATTGCATATCTGTATGCAAACCTCCTTCCTATAAGTATTCTAGTCGTATTGGATTTTGATCCCAGAGGGCAATCACTTTATCTCAAGTACTGTAAACTAACTGCATCAATAACAATACTTTCCCCCAAGAAGGTAACATTTATAGATTTTGGGAATCAGAAAATGGACATATCATTTGGAGGGGGCTGCTATTCAACCCACCAAGGAGCCCTGGTGTGCTGTGAGTGAGGTGTTGGACTGCTAACCACAAGGTAAGAGGTTGAAATTCGCCAGCCACTCAGCGGGAGAAAGATGAGGCTGTCTGCTCCCATCAGGATTTGTGGTTTGGGAAACCCCATGTGGGATTGCTTTGAGCTGGAAATCTACTCAGTGACAATGGGTTTGATTTCTGCATCCCCGTACAAACAGGAGAGGACAGGAAAGGCAATGATGGTCATTTCTGAAGATGACCTTGAGAATAATTGGGGTTTGGCATGATGAGAAGGCCTAAGAGCTGTTCCAAGCAGATAGAACAACGAGAGATTGTAGGTAGATCATCAGAGCTGCCCCAAAGATCCATCTGATCATATTTTATCCTGCTCAAAACCTACCAGTGGGTCCTCATCATCTGTGGGATAAAGTGCAAGTTCTACGTTATTGGTCTCTGCTTTATTCTTTCCACCACATCATTCCCAACCTATGACTTAACCTTTATGCTATAACAATACCTTACTCTTATAATTGCTTGAATATCTCATGTTATTTTGTTTATCTAT
Source organism: Nesogale talazaci (assembly GCA_004026705.1). Lineage (NCBI taxonomy): Eukaryota > Metazoa > Chordata > Mammalia > Afrosoricida > Tenrecidae > Nesogale > Nesogale talazaci. The sequence continues at coordinate 89,868 of PVJH01001920.1, forward strand.
CATTCTGTCTCAGCTGTTACCTATAGACAGAATGCCGTCTCCTGTCCTGTGAGCCTGGTACAGTCTAATTCGTCCATCAAAGCTCTTCTAAGAATTCGCTGCATGCCTAAAATCAGAGAGTGATGGAAGAGGGTTTCCCGGTCTGATTTCGGACCTCTTGCTGTTAACCACTAAACACCTGTAAGGAAGACTCTATTATTTGAAATAATTTTATCCTACTCAGACTTTGTCTCCAAAGGTGAGCTCGTGTCTTGAGGATGAGACGTCCTTTTATGCTATGTCACTTTGGTAAGCCATATCTTACCTTCTTGGTTCTATTTAAAAATATGTAAAATAACAATTTTAGTTTTGTGTACTCTAGTAATATTCCTGTTTTATGTTAGTAATATATTCATTATTTTTCCGGGAATATTAGAAAATTTAAGCTCCTGGATACAAAATTCACTTAAGTACCTAAATGAATGACTTCCTTAAATATGAAGAATTCATTGAAAAAATAAGATACAGAAAAAATAAATAAGATACAGTCTAATATAAAGTAAAAATTTAAAAAATAAAATTTAAAATGATATAGGACTCCTTTGTGCAAACACAAGATAGAAACAATAACAAGTATTTCACTGCTTACTTGCTGTAGTAATTAGTTGTGGCAGTCATATGCTTATGTCAATTTCAAGATTGAGATGTAGGGGTGGAGTCTAGCCTGTTAATCTGGAGATAGCCATTGAGTAGTCAATGAAGCCTCTGTGGGGCATGGCTTTCTCCTGAGACTTCAGGGAAATCTCATGGTTTTTCGCTGGTGGAGATGAGAAGCTATCTCCCCAGTTGTTGGGATTTAGTCTCAGAGATGATAAATTATGGACAAGACAAGATGGCAGGATCTGAGGAGCTGAAGGAGTCAGAGGAGAAGCCACATGGCCTTACCATGATGGAACCAGACCTCTGAAGCTGGAGAAGTCACTTGGAGATCCCTGCCAGCGCCGAGTTGCTTCTACCACCACTGGGTGCTGTTGATGGACCCTGAGCCCTGGAAGCGAGTAACCATGGGGAGATCCCCACCAGTGCTGGGACTCTGCACCCACTAGTTTGTGATTTTGTGAGTTGGAAGGAGACTTTATAGACTGGTATCAGGCATATGGGCTAATATTGGATTTATGACTTTGAACTGGACTGGATTGGGATATTTTCTCAATGTCCCATTTCTTTTGTATATAAACCTTACCCTTATATCCATATGCATCTCTATAAATTTGTTTCTCTAGTCTACCCAGACTAACACAGTAGTGAAACATTTTAGCAAGCTTATTCCCTCTGATTCTCAGTTTTCTTCTCTGCAAATTACTATTTAATCTTTGGAACTGGAGCATCATAGTTTAGGTCTTGTATTAGAGACTTTAATTGCTAATTTGGTGCTTTCTGGAAAATTTTGCTTTTGTTCCTTTTGAACTTCCCAGAAATAGATTTATGAAAATCATATATTGAATGGACCAATCTTCAACAAAGGAATTTGGATTTTGATAGCCTGCAGGGTCAAGAAAGATAAAATTTTATTCCACTATACACATGGACTTTCCCAGAAGGAACACACAGAAATCAAATTGAATACCTCTGTGAAGACAGGATGGAAAAGCCCAATACCAGCATCTGAAACTAGACCAGGAGTTCACTGTGGAACAGACAATCAATTGCTCATATGCAAGGTCAGGTTGAAGCTGAAGGAAGTGAAAACAAGTCCACGAGCGCCAAAATTCCACCTCGATTCTATTCCAGGTGAATTTAGAGAACATCTCAAGAACAGATTTGAGGCATTGGACACTCATGACAGAACTGATGAACTCAAGAACTCATACGCCAAGGAAACCAAGGCCATTAAAAAGGCAAGGCAAGGAAGAAAATATCCAAGTGGATAACAGACAAGATGCTGAAACTTGCTCTTAATATGGAAGCTGAAGCGAATGGGAGAAATGAAGTCAAAGGCACCAAAGAGTAGCCTGACAAGACAAAGGAAGAAGTAGGAAGCCAAACAGGGAGAATACACTCAGCATATCTGAAGCAAAGAACGCAAGAAAAAAAATGAAGCTTCAAGTTGCAATATTGAAAGATTCTATGGGCAATATATCAAATGGGGCAGGAAGCATCCAAAGAAGATGAAGATACATTATGCAGAGTCATAGTACCAATAAGAACTAGTGGACATGCAACCATTTCAAAAAGTAGCATATACGTGAGAACCAATGGTACCGAAGAAAGAAGTCTAAGTGGAACTGAAGGTATCAGCAAAAACGTGCAAACCGCTAGCCATTGGCAGGATATCAACTGAAATGTGTCATGAATTTCATGAATTTTATATCTATATAAAAAAAATTTGGGAGACAGCTATGTGGCCAATTAACTGGAGGAAATCTATATTTGTGTTCATTCCCAAGAAAGAGGACTTAACAGAATGTGCAAATAATCCAACAATAAAACTCATAACACATGCAAGTAAAATTTAACTGAAAATCATCTGACAGTGTTTGCCAAATATTGATAGTATATTGATAGTTGCCAGAGAATCAGGCCTGATTCAGAAGAGGATGCGGACCAAGTAATAGCGATCATTTCTTTTGTCCGGTGGCTCTTGGCTACAAGCAGAGAATATTAGACAGATGTTTATTTGTGATGTACTGATTATGCAAAGGCATTTGATGGCATTTTTCATAATAAACTGTGGAAAGCCTTGAGAAGAAGGGGAATTCCAAAACACCTAACTGTACTCATGAAGAACTTTTCCATAGATTAGAAAGCAGTTGAATAGAAAAAGAGGAATACTGCATGCTTTAAAATCAGGAAAGTTGTGTGCTAGAGTTGTATTCTTTCACCTTCCTTATTTAATACACACCCTGAATAAATAATCAGAGAAGATGAATTATAAGAAGCAACAAAGGTTTGGAAGAAGACTTATTACCAACCTTCGATATGAAAATTACACAACTTGATTTGCTAAAAGTCAGGAGGACTTGAAGTACTCCCTGATGAAAATCAAGGATTGTAGTCAAATATGGATTATAATTCAGTGTAAAAAAATAAAAATCCTCACAACTAGACGAGGTAGCCTTATGATACATGGAGAAAAAGATTGACGTTGTCAAGGATTTTGTCCTGCTTGGATCCATAACCAATACTCAAGATCCATAGCCAATACTCAAGAAATCAGAGCACACAGATCAAACAAAGGGGGAGAAAGAGAGAATGGAGAGCATCCTAGCCCACTAGCCTTGAGGATGATATCCCCATTTAGAACAGCCAATGCAAAGAAAGGACCATATGGCTGGCCCCACACTATGATACATGATGTTCCTTGCTGACCCAAGACAGAAGGTCAGGATTGCACCCGTTTTGATCCCATCACACCGAGACAAAACACTAAGGGCGTGCAGGAGAGCAGAGGGGAGAGCAGAGCATGGAGTTCCTGAGTGTGTCAAGAATATACTTTGGGGCCAGGGTGTGGCACCCCGTCAGACTCAACCGGAGGACACTCCTAGAGGTTAACAAACAGACTTTGACCTACTCACAGGATTTTCTTTTGTTATTATTATTCTAATTTTCTTACTTATTTATATACTTTTTCTGGACATTTTTTTGTTGTGTTGCCATCTTTTTGTTGTTGTTGTTGCTTCCTCTTGCTATGTCTTGTTTTTTTTTCCGTGCATATTATTATCTCTGCACGTCTATAGAGATAAGATAGGCTAGATGAACAGTTTGGAGGAGAAAACAATGGGACTGATGGTTCTGGGAGAGGGGCAGGTGGGGAAAAGGAGGTGGTGTTGATCAACCGAGGGACGAGGGAAGAACAAGTAATCCAAACTCAGGGTAAGGTGTGAGAGGCCTGATGGGGATTGATCAAGGGTAACGTAACAGAGAGAAATTACTGAAACCCAAATGAATGCTTAGCAGATAGTGGGACAAGAAGAATGCAAAAAGAAATAGAGGAAAAAACAAGCCAAAGGGCATTTATAGAGGTCTAGATGTAAGCATGTGCATAGGTAAGTATATTTATATATGATGATGGGGAATTAGATCTACATGCATACACTTACTATTCAGGAAGCAAAAGGACATTGGACCTCCACTCAAGTACTTCCTCAATGCAAGAGCATTTTTTTTGGGGGGGGGACATCACTGCCCTCTGGTGGTGGGAGTAGGAGGCCCAGCCTTTGCTCCTGTTGAGCCGCTGCTGGAATTGAATCTCCATCCCAGTGGGCCGCAGTCCCGCACACAACCACTACGCCACTTTGTTTTTTAAATTGGCATTCCATGATGCTCACCTTCCCAATTTGTCTTCCCGCTGAAGACAAATGTGTGCACAAGCAAAAGTGGTGAAGAAAGCTGATAGTGCCCAGCTATCAAAAGATTTGACATCTGGGGTCTTAAAAGCTTAAAAGTAAACAAGTAGCCATCTAGTTCAGAAGCAACAAAGCCCACATGGAAGAAGCACACCAGTCTTCTTCTTGAGCCCCCAATAAAATGTTTTCTTTTTTTTTTTAAAAGAGATCAGAGGGCACATTGATTAGGAAATCTGCTTGCTGTTTAAGAACTCTTAAAGTGTTGAAAGGCAAAAGTTATTTTGTGCACTAAGGTGTGCCTGACTCTAACCATGGTATTTCCTATGTGCTCATACAAGTATGACTGGAAAGGTTGGTCATGGAATAAGGAATACCTTAAGAGAAGCTACACTTTTGAACTATGATGCTGTTGAAGAATGTTCAAAGTGTCATAGACTGCCAAAGAACCAACAAATCTGTCTTGAAAGAGGGACAGTCGCAATGCTACTTAGTGCAACTCCTCCCTCCACTACTGCCCCTTCCTTTGCTGTGAACCTGCTGCTTCTTTTCTGATGCGGCCGCTGAGGAAACTCCAGCCATTGATGTGGCCAACGAGGAACTCAAGGAAGGAGTCAAGACAGAGAATAACAATCGTGTTCAAGTTGAAGGTGGCGGGGCAGGATGGGTCTGTGGTGTACTTTAAGATTCTGAGGCATATGCCACTTCATAAACTAATGAAATCTTTTTGTAAACTAGACGGCTTGTCAATAAGGCTGAGCAGATTCTGATTTGATGGGCAGCCAATCAATGAAGCACACTCTTGCCCAGTTGAACATGGAGGATGAAGTCACAATGGATGTGTTTCAGTGGCAGACAGGGGGTGTCTTCTAAAGGGGTGCCTGCTCCTTTGCTCCAGATCTCTCTTCCACCGACCCACATTCGAAAACCACAGTTAGAAAACCATAATTTAGTTCCACCACATCCGGACGAATATGGCATAGTCTCCTCTATTCTTTCATTTCCTCTTCCCCTTTCTTTTTTGTACATCAAGTGATTGGTGCATGTGCACACGCAAACTGCATTCCTCCCTTTGTTTATGTTGGTTTTTACTAAATGGACAGTGATATGATTTGATCAACATCTGGTAGACATGGGATAGGGAAAATACGGGTTCTGTGAAAACACACCCTTTTCCATTAGTGGCATAGCCATTCAGCTCTTCTCTTTATATTTCAGTAAGTTATTTTGCTCTCACTGTTTAACATCAACAGCAAAAACCATAAATCCTTGCATATCTTGTTTGATTAGAGAACATTGATGTTCTTCATTTATCATTGTAAAGCCAAGGACAATTTTATGCCCCCCTCCTTTTTATGGTCATAGCTCTTACATGGCAATTGTAGCTGTGACAGGGCAATCCGTCTCTAGGTAGAGTAAATTACTCTCAGAGAAAGGAAGCTTAGATAGTTTTCCCTTGAAGTCAAGCATCTCATTTAAATAATGCCACTGAGAGGCAAGGATGGTGAGACAAGCATCTTTTCAGGCAAGACTAGTGAAGGACTTGATGCTTAGTGAAGCTGAGAGCCAGCGAAGAGGAAGCCCATGCACAAGGTGGATCTACACAGTGGCTGCAGCAATGGGTCCAGATGTACTAATGGGTCCAGATGTGAAGATCGTGCAGCATCAGGACGGATAGAATGCTGGAACTGACTGGAAGGCGGCAAGGAGCACCAACCACTTAGAAGCCTGGCCCCGCTGATTTGACATACAGCCTAATCATTGCAGATGGACATTTGAACTTTTTGCATCCTTTTTGCTATTGTGATCAACATCACTGTGCATATCTATCTCTTGCGTTTTGCTTTTTTATTTCTTTGAGCTGTTTACCGAGCAGAGAGTTTGTGGCATTTCTATTCATGTTTGTTTATGGATGTGCCATACCGCTTTCAATAGTCTACTTTTCTGAGATGTCCAACAGTCTGCTTACCAGGGGAGGAAGACCAGTATCATAATGGCATGTTTCAAGGGATTCTGATGAGCGCACTAGTACCGAGGGAGTCCCTGAATGTGATGGAGTGACAGTCTGTGTTGTATGTCCAGAGGAGCAAGAGTATCCACATGCGTCATCCACCATGTCCCAGTATGGGTCACCGAAACAACCGCGTAGAAGTTGTCAAGTAGCATGCACATGTTATCTGGAAGACACATACATGAGAATTCATTACCATTTTTAAATGGAAGGAATTGATCAAAAGATTTGATTTTGAAAAATTAGGAATAAATTATGTTGGGAATTTAAAATAACTTCCAGGGTTCCAAAATCCACTTTGAAGTAATTAATTAATTTATATACCTGTAAAGGTTGGTAAGGCTGCCAGGGTAAGGGCATTAACTACCTAATTAAAATAGTGCCATCTAGCGGTTAATAATTCAAATTGTTGCCAGGTGCCCAGAACATTGTCACAAACCCTTAGGGGGCTTGGTTTAAAGATGAAGAATCATCACTAAATTGTTTGCTCATCTCTTCTTTTACTTAATTTACAATTTTCTTCAATCTTGGAAGGTGCTGTTTATAAACAGATGGGGGAGATGCAAACCCTGACCTCAAGACGTTCCTAGTGTAGTAGGAAAATCTGCTTTTCAGTGATCACAATTGAGTGACAATAGCTGTTAAAGAAGTCTATTTGAGGGACCAGAGAACTCAGATATCCACTGGGTCCAATGAAATTTTTGGAAAGTCTTACCTGTGTACTGCGGACACAACTGCAGGAAGTATGGGGTCAAGGAGAGACTGTTGAATTCAAAGCAATTTGTTCCAGTGTTGGATTTCTGAACCTGCTCACTCATTGAGTCAACGTGACTCATCGTGACTCCCCCGTGGGTTTCCAAGACCGTAGAAACCCCCCTCTTTCTTTCACAGAGTGGCTGGTGGTTTTGAACTGCCCACCATGCAAATTGCAGCCCAACACATAACCACGACCCCACAAGGGTTCTTTCGGAATCTGCTAAACCACTCTTTTGGGATATTCTTCTACCCGGCACTACCTCTAAATCGAGAGACTGAATGAACTTGCAGTTTTCTGCCAAGGGTAATTATCTTTCTTTCATACGATGGACCCTTGGCCGTTCTAGGGCAAAGCTTACTATGGTAAGCTGGGTAATACGACAAAGGCCTTCTGTATTTGGGGGGAATCTACTTATAAAATTTTATATGCTTACATAAAATAAAAATCCTCACCACTGGACTAATAGGTAATATCATGGTACATAGAGAAAATATTGCAGTGGTCCAGGATTCTTGTCTTGTTTGGATCCTCAACCAACCGTCTTGGAAGCAGCAGTCAAGAGTTCCAATGACCATCGCCCTGGGTAAATCTGCTGCACAAGGCCTCTGCACAGTGTTAGAACGCAAGGGTGTGACCTTGGAGACTAGGGGGCACTGGACCCAAGTCATGGTATTTTCAGTCTCCTCATAAGCATGTGACAGTTGGACATTGAATAAGGCAGCTCATAGAAAAATCGATGAGTTTGAATTATGACACTGGTGAAGAATATTGAAAGTACTATTGGATTGCCGAAGAGCCAACAAATCTGTCTTGGAAGAAGTACAGCCAGAATACTCACTTTGAAGATGTTATCAGGAGAGACCAGTTAGAGGCAGTGAAAAAGAGGAAGACCGTCTCTCCACAAGTGAGGATGGCATCGTGAATTGCAACAAGCGTCTCAACTATAAGAACACTTGTGAGGGTCTGCCATTGTTTTGGGCCACTGAGTCGGAACCGACCTGACAACACCTAGCAACAACGGGATGATCTCTGCTCACTTACGACGTATTTTTTTCTGCTCTTGGATGTTTCTCATAGTGCTTTCTTTTCTTTGCATAAGTCTGTCTCTGTGCAACACAACCTAAATTAATCTTTTTTTGAGAAACAGACATGTGTGATCCTGCTGAGGCATCTAATCTTTCTAGCTCCAAGGATTGTTTCCCCTTAAAAAAACAGACCAATAATATTGACCTACCTACCTTAATTAGTGCTGGTAAAGTGCTTTAATTATGATTTAGTATTTCGTGCCATCTAAACACAAGCAAAAGACTTGTTATGCCTTTTCTTCACTTGTTTGAAGTTTCATTGTGTGAAAATTTCCCCTTATACTGTTTTTGGATAGAGTTTAACACTTAAAATTTTTCCACTTCATTTACTTTTTAACACCAAACTCCTTGAATAAGTCTTTTCACTTTCCTTCTAATTGGTTCTTATTAGTTCTCCTCCTTCCTTTCTCGTCTTTACCCCCTACAATCAGTGCTTTGTCATGTCTCTCCTCTTGGTGTGACTATGCTCTGCTCTCAGCCGTCTTATGCTGCTGGGGTTGTCTTTGTTCTTGTCCACTTGTCCACCCAAACTGTTCTCAATCTATTACCTCCATTGTCTTGGCTCCATGTGTCTGTTTGACGCTTCTTTCCTTCTTTTTGCTCTCTTGCTTTTTTGACTCGGGGCGTCTTGTCTGCCCAGGTCTGAAGATAACCAATGGTTATTCACTTCAGACTAGGGCAGATCTTATCAAGTGGTGTACTATGCTGAAAGGCAGAATACTTGTGCGGGCGCGCACGTGTGTGTGTGTGTGTGTGTGTGTGTGTATGTGTGTGTGTGTGTGAGAGAGAGAGAGAGAGAGAGAGAGAGAGAGAGTCTCTGTGTTTGTATTGTATGTGCATCTTAGGTTGAAGAGAAACCTCAAGAGCACTTTACCGAGTCATCTTACAAATTAAGTGCCCTATGCCTATAGACATTTTCTAGATGCCGGAGAGAGAATATTCTGAATGGTGGATACCATAAATGACATTATCTTTATATGAAATTACTATATTGGGGGTTTTGAAGGGAACCTTGAAGGTTAGCCGATTTTCCTTCTTGTTGCTCTTATTTAGACCACAATTGAAATTATTTCATAGTCCTCAAATTAAAATAGTAGGGTAGGGGAAGGAGATGTCCCACTGTGATAAATTACATGGAGATTTATGGCCAGGTTAGGATTCTTCTTTCTGAGGAGGATTTACTAAGGGATAATTGCCCTGGATTTGCATAGGACCTGATATCACGACTTGGAAATAGATGGCATTAAATACCGATTCAAGCACACCATCACATATCCCATTTACAACATCCCAGACTCAGTTGAAGTTTTCTGAGATTCTGGATCTCTTTTTAAATTTTTCTGAGATCCCAGATTTCTTTTTCTTTTTGGAGGAGGATCACATCAAATACATGACTCTAAAGAGTCATCTTGCCTCTGCCCTTAATCCCTCATCTTAGATGGAAAGTCCATTATTTCATCAGAAGTATCCAAAAAATTATTCTGGAGACAATGATGTTCGAGCCCTTCCTCTCTAATTAACGCACCCAGTGAAGATAATCTCTATCATCACTGGGTGCATTAATTAGATTAATGACATTAGTAGTCCCTTCCTGACTTCATGCATCTTTGCCATACTACTTTGTAATTCCTCTACTGGCATTGACTTCTCTGCCCTTTGCTCCTGAGCTTGGTCATGCTTTTTCCGTGGTCATTGGAATGTTGTAATAAAGATTCTGACTCACATTTTGATCATTGACCAGTGAAAATATTTTGACTTTCATATTTCCCTTTCCCAACACCATTTGGCACTTTATACAAGGAAACTTGAACTCTGGACATTGGTAGGGAGTGGGAACACTGTAGATTACAAGGCTAAACCCTTCACCTGTCTTGCTAATAAGATATATCTGTGCCTACTCTGCATTACAAGTTCTTTGTGTGAGCAATCAACTTTTAAGTTATTTTAAAATTCTCTTGACATATGAAGTATACTTTATCTTGATATCTGACCTATCAGTTGCATAGGATGGGAGGTAGGGTGGTTATATTCTGCTTTTGCAGGGTGACAGCAAAAGCAATATTAACAAAAGGCATGTTAACTTTTCTTGTGACATGGACACAATTGCAAGACATTCTGCTCAGCAAAGTTACCTAGTCAATCACAAAGATAAATATTTCATGATACCATCATTATAAAGGGAAACAGCAACAGCAAGAAGGGAAAAAAGGAAAAACTTTGAAGAAAATGATGAGACTGGGGCTAGGAAGCAGGGAAAGAGGGAAAGGGAAGAGAAGGAAGGAAGGGGGTTAAGTGGTAAACCAAAAAGAACTAGGAGGAAGAAGAGAAAGAGAAGACAGAGAGTGTATCGGGATATGATTACTGTTTGGATGCAGTGGGCTGGGCCATCATGTATAAATAATAATGTTTTTCTTTGTATGCATTAAGTAAAAGGGAAATATGTTTAAGTTAAAAAATAAAGAGAATGGCTGCAGCCTAAAATACTCTTCATTTCCCTTATCAATAAGATCTAAACACTGGTCTGGGTGATTACAAGGAGGAAAAGTAAACTTGAAACTGAGTTCAATTGTTTTGTAAGGCAAATAAAACTAGCTTCAAATAAAAAGCAAATAGAGTAATTAGAACATGAAGATGTTTGGAAAACAATCCTTATATGTTTCTATTTCACTGTTACTTCTCTGTTATGATCTTGAGAACATGCTGGCCTAGCCCACCAGAGGATGAAGCATTTGGAACCTAGTGCAGTTAACCTGCCACCCCAGTTATAATGGATTGGCTAACACGCAACTGCTCCCAACAGATGCACAAGCTCAATCAAGACCCTAGATGCTTTTCCGATTCATTCATCGCTAACTCTATGTAGATGGGTGAGGCCAGGCAATGAATTCCTAGACTTATGAACTAAATATATGTTTATCATGTACCACTAAGTTTTAATGACTATTTGTTATGCAACACTATAAACAAGTGTGGAGATTGACCCTGGGATAAAAAATATGAAGTCTCCAAACTTTTATTAATTCTTGGTGAAGTGAGCAAGTTCACAAAGGAGTGGAGGATTTATAGTACACTTCATGTTTAGCCCTTTGTCCTCCATTTTTAAGAGTGCATTTTGTTTAAAATTTGTTTTCATGCTGGGATGCTTAATAAGTAATTCCAAAAGGAAAAAAAAGCCTTAAGTAAGATTAGCAATTTGCACCTTTTAAAAAATTAACAGCACTCTGTTGTTTTGATATTGAGCTCCATTATCAATTTGCATCTTTAAAGAGGTGTAACCTTTCTCAGATATTTTGCTCTGTGTTCTTATATTTAACTAGCAAGACTTGATTTTTACATTGTTTATGTTGCATTTCCTTGTGCACAATTAAAGCAAGGGGAGAAGATGCAAAATAAAACCCTCCCCCCCCAAAAAAAATCCAACAAAAAAAGCCCGAGGCTCAAGAATTAAAAATGTGCTGTAAATTTCTGTCACCAAAGGTCTTCAGAGCAGATGGACGATCCTACCCAAAGCAGTTCTGCATCTTGAATTTAGTGGAATATCCTACAGCTTCAGCACAATTATTAACAAAAATCTCTGTGTGCTTGAATGGCTGATACTTTTATGCTGTCTAGTTATTAAAATGGTTCCACGAAATAGTCCAAGTTTCAGCCTGTCATGGAGCCTGGAGCTCTGCTGGTTTGTTGACAGGAGCCGTTTGATTGGGATTCTCCCATCTTCTACATTGCCCTATCCTTTCTGTCAAAGTTCTTCTTCTTCTAGCCAGCGCACCCAGCCAGCCAGACTCAGAGATGCCTCAAAAGCAGATAGGTGCATCCACTCCGTGCCATCCTTTCCACTCACATGTTTTCCAAAAAGCAGATTCAGGTGGGCAGCCTGGAAAACTTCCTTTTTTATTATCTAACAATATGGCAAATATTTTTTTTAGAGAACAAAAATTTCTAACCACATGGTTCAGCAAAAGGAACAGTCTTTTAAACAAGTGGATTGCTCATTATTTTTGTACCTTTCCATTCCCTAGGCTCTGACACATGGCGACTGTACGTTTAATAGGACAAAAGATTGACTAACCCTGTGCTAGCCTCACTTGCTACGATTCAGCCCATTGTCACAGCTCTTATGCCAATCCATTGTTTACAGAGTTTCTTTCATTTTTGTGGATGAAACATCAGATTGTTCTCTACAGACAGGTCTTTTCTGATCAATCTAAAGATCTAAAGTAAGCAAGATGGATTCCCTCTAGCTTTGCTTGTAAGGAGAATTCTACTTGCAAAGATTGATTTGTAATTTTCAGGCATTTATACCCAACCATGGATCACTTTTTTTATTTCTAAGACTTAGGCTTGAATCATAGCAGTATATTTTATCAAGTTGTTAATCAAAATTTCTTTTTTTCAACAGTGGACTGTTTGTTGCACAGTTGGGACTGAAGTGTAATCTGTTTTTTTTTCTTTCAATCTCACTCATTGGAAACAAAGCCCAAAGCATCATTTTTTTTTCTTCAACTATGTTGATAATCTACTGAATTAAATATCAGTTGAACATACATTAACTCTTGGACACTATTTAAGATAGTTTGGGAAACCTAAAAGCTTTGATTTTATTATTGATAAAAGTCAATTTCATGTGGTTCTTTCTAGTATAAGTGAAAAAGATGATATCATTCATTTCAGAAGAGAACTACACGAAGCATTCAACAGATTATGTTTGTCCTTATCATGTAATTGAAATAATTCGTTAAATCTTGCTTTTGACCTCAGTCAAAGCTGGTTGCCATGGAATATGTGGATGTGTTGTCCCCTGTGGCAATGTTATTTAGTTATGTTTATGATGTTTTCCTTGGTGAACTTGATCTTGGAAATCTCTAAGGGATAATTGTTCATTAAAGATTACTATCATTAAAGTACAGTTTAATAGCCTCTAATTTCTTAGTGGATATAGTTCTATAATTCAAATTATATATTTAAAGATAAACGTCAGCTCACTTAGAATATGAAGATGTTTGTAATAGTTATATAATTTCATGTCAAATTGATAAACAAAGCATAGGGTGGAGTCTAGCCTTTTAATGAGGCCACAAGACTGTAGGCTGCCTTCTCATAAGGAGGGTCTAGGGAACCTCCCTTCAGGCCCTCTCTGCCTTCACCTTCCTGTTGAGGAGCCATGCTGAAAACTGCCAAAGCCCTCTGATGCTTCCACTACCATTGGATCCACAAGGCTTTGCATCCACCAACCTGTGAGCTTCCTGTATTCTGCATCATTGCATGTGACTGTGTGAGTCTGACTGTGCGAATCTGAAGAGGGATTTATGGATTTGATCTGGACTGGACTGTTTTCTCAATATTAAATTTCTATTGTATATAAACCTCTTTCTTGTATACATGAGTGTCTATGAATCTGTTTAGTCTACCCAGACTCATGCAAGTGCTATCAAGTCTGTTCTGACTCATAGTTACCCTTTGTACCACAGAAGGAAAACAGACCCTGCTGGCTACCCTGACCCCTACGTCCTGCACTACCCTCATTATTATTCTTATTTTGAGACCATTGTTGTAGTTTCTGTGTCAATCCATTTTGGCGAGAGAGGGTCTTCCCTTTTTTTTTTTTTTTTTTTTTTACTGAGTCTCTACTTTAACAAGTGTGATGTCTTTTTCCAGGGACTGGTCTCTCAGATAACATATCCAAAACACATGAGATGAGAAGTCTTGTCTTCTTGCTTCTAAGGAGTATTATGGCTGTGCTTCCATCACAGATTTGTTTGTTCTTTGGAGTTCACAACACTGTCAACATTCTTCACCGATTCAAATGCATCCATTCTTCTTTGGCCTCCTTATTCAAGGCTCAGCTTCCATGTACATATGAGAGGATTGAATATATCATGGCTTGGGTCTGGCACACCTAGTAATATCCCAGTTTTCCATCTCTTTATAGAGGTCTTATGCGGCAAATTTACCCAACGCAATAATGTTTGGTCTCTTGACTGTTGCTTTCATGAGTACTTACTGCGGATCCAACAAGACATAATCCTTGACAACTTCAATCTTTTCCCCATTTATCATGATGGTTCAATTGTGAGGATTTGGGTCTTATTTACAATGAGCTATAATCCATACCAAGGGCTGCAATCCTTGAGCTTCATCTGTAAGTGATTCAAGTCCAGGTCACTTTCAGCAAGCAAAGTTGTGCTATCCACAGATCACAGGTTAATAAGCCTTCCTGCAATCGTCATGCCTCATTTTCTTCATTTGATCCAGCTTCTCTGATGATTTTCTCAGCATACAGATAAACAAGTATGATGAGAGGACACAACCCTGGCACATACCTTTATGGATTTTAAACCATGCAGTATTTTTTTGTTCCGTTTACACAACCAACCCTCATTCACGTGAGCACAATGAAGTCTTCTCATTCTTTTCCCAGTTATGCATAGTTTGTTACGACCCACACAGTCAATGCTTTTACACAGCAAAACACAAGGAAATATCTTTTGGGACTCTGCATTAAGCAAGATCCATCTGATATCAACAATGACATCCCCCGTTTCACGACCTCTTTTGAATATGCGCTGAATTTCAGGAAATTCCCTGTCAATGTACTGCTGCAATAATTGATGAATGATATTCAGCAAAGCTTTACTTGCTTGTGGGATTAATGATATTGTTCTATAAGTTCTTTCTTTGGCATGGGTACAAATAGATATTTTTTGTCCAGTTAGCCAACTGGCTGCCTTCCAGTTTTGTAGATAAGTGAGTGCTTTCAGTGTTTCATAGGTGTTTTGAAACACTCCAGTTGATAATCTGTTAATTCCTAAAGCCTTATTTTTGGCCAATGCCTTCAGTGCTACTTGGAATTCTTTCTCCAATACCATTGGTTCTTGCTTGTATGCTACTTATTGAAATTATTGTTCTTTTGGTACAGTGCCTCTGTGTATTATTTCCATCTTCTTTTATTTTGCCCATAGAATCTTTTAGATTGAAACTTGAGTCTTGAATGTTTACTTTAGTTTTTTCAGTGTCAGACATGTAGAATTCATTCTTCCTTTTCACTATTCTAAGCCTTTGCACAGTTTACTGTAAAAATACTTTAAAAGGGCTGAGCCCCGGTGGCGTAGTGGTTGTGCGCAGGACTGTGGCCCACTGAGATGGAGGTTCAATTCCATCAGTGGCTCCACAGGAGCAAAGACTGGGCTTCCTACTCCCACCACTAGAGGGCAGTGATGCCCCCCAAATGCTTTAAAAGAGATCACTTCCTTGTTTCCTTTTGCCTCCTTCTACCCCACTGTATCACATCCCCCTGTCTTGCACCTCTTAGTACTTCCAGATTCTCTTAGTACTTCTTCCATCTCTTAGTACTAGCTAGATTGTTGTTGCCCTAATACCCACAGGATCTCTATACTCCTAGATGTTGGTTTTAATTCCTTAGTTGATTAAAAAAAACACTTTTTTTTGCTACCACAAATGGTGACTATATACTTGGATTTCTCCAGGTAGAATACACAGAAATTAAAATTGATTAGCTTTGTGGAAAGGCATGAAAAAGAAAATCAGTATCAGGCACTAAAATGAGGCCATGGATCAACAGACCATCACATAATCATTTCAGAAGCTGAAAACAATTTAAACAAGTCCACAAAATCCAAAATACAACCTCGAGTTGATCCCATCTGAATTTTGAGAACATTTTAAGAAAAAATCGCATTCATTAAATAGTAGCAACAGAACTTGATGAGCTGTGGGCTGACATCAAAAGCATTATACGCAAACTGAGCAAAAGATCATTAATAAAACATGAAAGAAAACATTAAAAAGTCTCAGGAGAGACTCTGCAACTTGATCTAGATCATGGAGTAACTAAGGCAAATTGAAAAAAAAATGACAAAATAAAAGAGTTGAACAGAAAATTTCAAAGGGCTTGAGAAGACAACATAAAATATTATAAAGAATGTACAAAACATTGATACATAGAAATGACTAAATGACAAAATGTAATATTGGCACATGTAAATAAATGATTCTTTCAAAGACAGTGAAAGGGGCTTTTCTCAAACAGAAGCATTTAAAGAAAAATGAATACCAAAATACATGAGTTGGCCTAAGAGATGTGCCTCCTTTGAAAATATGGAAGAAAAGAAAGATCTAGGAGTAGATCCAGTGTAAAGTGATACAGGGTAGTGGTGAGTTTTCGTTAGGTGCCATTGAGTTGGCTTCTCCCCATAGTGACCCTATCGCAACAGAAAGAAACTGTGCAAAGACCTGTGCTGGCCTCACAGCTGTTCCTGTGTCTGAGACCCTGGATGCAGTTACTGTGTCCATCTATCTTACTGAGGCCCTTCCTCGTTTTAGGGTCCTTCCACTTTACCCAACACGATGTTCTTCTCCAGGAACTGGTCTCTCCCGACAATATGTCAAAGTTATGTAAGATGAAATTTTGCCATCCTTGCCCCTAAGGAGCCTTCTGGCCTTCTTCCAATACAGATCAGTTTTTTCTTTTAGTAGTCCATGATACCTTCAATATTCTTCTCCAGCACGACAATTAAAATGCTTCATCTTTGGTCTTTCTTGTTTCATGTCCAAGGTTTGCAGAAATAAAAGACAATGGAGAACATGTTGGGCTGGCATTCTCCAGGTCCATAGTTTAGAACTACTAACTCCTCTGTGAGAGAAAGATGGGCTTTTTTTAATTTCTGTGAACTGTTACAGTCTCAAAAACTCACCTGGGCAGTTCTACCCTGTCCTATTGGGTTTCTGTGGTTTGACATTGATCCAAGGCAGTGATTTCTGTTTTGTTTTGTTTGTTTGTAGTTTACAAAAGATCAACAGAGTCTTCAGAAGAAAAAAGGGGATAGTCTCTGTGATTTGAGGCTGGCCTCAGCTGAATGTGAATTTATTGAGACCACTGCTCTTATTAAAACAAGCAAACAACTTTCAATTTGATGCTTTCTGTGTTAGCCTGGGTAGAGCAGAGGAACAAATTCATGGACACTCATATGTTTCTTTTTTTGGTGGGGAGGGCATCACTGCCCTCTGGTGGGAATGGGAGGCCCAGCCTTGCTCCTGGAGAGCTGCTGCTGGATTTGAACCGCCAAGCCAGTGGGCCACAGTCCCGCACTCAACCCCTAAGCCACCAGGGCTCAGCCCACTCATATGTTTCTAAGAGAGAGTTTTAAATAAAGGCTAATTGTACATTAAAGAAGCATTCCAACCCAGTCCAGTCTAAGTGTATGAGTCTGATATTAGCCCACTTGTTCAATACCAATCAATATAGTCCTCTTCAGATTCATGAAACACATGGAATGATGGCAAGTGCAGGATGATCACAGGCCAGAGGGTAGAAAGTCTTTGGATCCAGTGATATTTTAAGCATCTCGATGCTGGCAGGGCTCTCCATTTGGCTTCTCCAGCTCTCGAGGTCTGTCCACGGTAGGTCCATGTGGCTTCTTCAGCTCCCAGGACTTAATGCCATGGGTATTGTCAATGGGCTTCTCATACCTTTAAATCAACAGGTCAGGAAGGGTGTCACTGTACTGAGTGTTGTGATTGATCCCGATTACATACCAATGAAAAATTGGACTGGTTCTACATAATGGAGGTAAAGAAGAATGTGTCTGGAATCCAGGTGATCCCATAGGCCATCTCTTAGTGCTACCATGCCCTGTGATTAAAGTAAATGGTAAACTACAGTCACCTCTGAGAGGACATTTAATGATGCATACACATCAGGAATAGAGGTCTGGGTCATCCCACCAGGCAAAGAACCATGGCCAGGTGAGGTGCTGGCTCCAGGCAAATATAATGCAGAATGGGTAGTAGAAGATAGTTCATCAGTTACGATCACATCATCAACTGAAAAAGTGAGGTTTATGATTTTCAGTTTATTTTCTTTATATGTACTTATTGAATAGTTTTCTTTTGTTCATGTATGATGTACCAGAGGCAATTAGATTCAGTGTGTTTCATTTATGTGTATGATAGATGTTTGATTTTAGATATGTGTGATTTCATTAATGTCTGAAAATTATAGATGGCTCAAGAATAGTGCCAAGTTGGTAAGGGGTGGACTGTGCTAGGTAGGTTTATTGTACTAACCTGGCCAATAAGAACATGTGAGATTAATAAGGTCACAGTTTGAGTAGAGGGCAAAGAGATAAATGGCTCAATGATCCTGCCTCTCTCTCTCTCTTTCTATCTCTCTTGTTCTCTGGTGATTGGACCAGTGTGTGTCTGCCTTAGCTAGTTCTTTGTCTCAACTTGTGAGCTACACTGCCCACGGAAGGACACCCAACCCATGAATCATGTTGCTAAAGTTTGAAGTTCCTTTGAGACCTGCTTCAGCATGCTACTGTTGCATACATCACCTGAGCTTGGGACTGTTTAATCCTGTTGCCTGGCTGATTGTTGGTGACCAACTATGCTGTTTTCTGCCTGTGATCAGACTGCCTGCATTGCTCTATGGAAGACTCAGTTGTCTGCTTCCCTGACCTTGGACCTAGCAGCCCTCATGAGTTGAAGAACTTCCAGTATATGAACTGGTGTCCTTGTTTTGTTTCTCTAGAGAACCCTGTCTAACATAGTTTTTAAATTACCAATTAATTTGTTCTTGTCGTTAGTTGTGAAACGATATAGAGATGTAGAAAAAAATTACTAATTGTAACTGCCCCTTCCCTTTTCAATTCTATACTCCCGAAGGATATAGTGTTAGCAGATTGGTATGGGTTTTCCACATTTTACTACATACATTTAAAACATATGCCATATATACTCGAGTTTTTAAAAAAAATACTTTTATTGAGGGCTCTTACATCTCTTATCACATTCCATATATTCATCCAGCATGTCAAGCACATTTGCACATATACTGCCATCATCATTTTCAAAGAATTCCCTTCCCACTTGAGCCTCTGATTTTAGCTCCCCACTTCTTCCCCTCCACCCCCACCTGCCCTCCCTTACAAACCCTTGGTAAGTTATAGATTATTATGTTCATATTTTACATCATATTTTACATCTATTGCCCCTTACCACTTTTCCATTGGGAGAGGGTTTTCCTGGGAGAGGGTTATATCTTGATCCTTGTGATTGATTCTCCCTTTCTTCCCCTCCCCACCACTAGTCCTCCTGATATCTCTACTCACATTGTTGGCCCTGGGGGGTTCATCAATCCTGGATCCTTGTGTTGTGGGCTCATATCTGTAGCAGTGTGCATGCTCTGGTCTAATCCGATTTGTAAGGTAGAATTGAGGTCTTGATAGTGGGGTGGGTGAAAGAAGCATTAAAAGAACTAATCTCTTCCCTATGGCTCCTCTGTGATGGGATGTTCAATTATCTACAGATGGGCATTGGGTCTCCATTCCATGCCTCCAGTCTCCCACCCCATTCACCCTAGGTATGTTTTACTCTGGGTCTTAGATGCCTGATACCTGATTCTATCACCACTTCATGGTTACATCAGCTGGTGTGCTTCTTCCAGGTGGGTACTGTTGCTTCTGAGGCAGATGGCCATTTGTTTGTCTTCAAGTCTTTAAGATCCCAGATGCTTTAGCTTTTGATAGCCAGGCACCATCAGCTTTCTCTGCCACATTTGCTTATGCACCCATTTTGTCTTCAGTGATTGTGTTCATAAGGTGACCATCATTGAATGCCAGGTTGTTAGAACAAAGTGTTCATGTGTTAAGGGAGTACTTGAATTGAGGCTCAATATCCATCTGCAACCTTAATTCTTAACATATAGATATGAGTACATAGTTCTACTCCCCTCTTGTTTTATATGTATGTATGTATATGTATGTGTGTGTATGTGTATATGTATATATACCCCTGTATTTAGGCCTCTTTAAATCTTCTTTCTTCTATTTTTCTTTTACTTTCCTCTTGTCCCAACATCATGTATGGTTTTCATTTGGGCTCAGTAATTCCTCACTGCTTCCATTGATTTTAGTGCACTTGTTGTCCCTTGTCCCTGGGTTGGATCCCCACTCCTTTCTTTTCTCCCACTTCCCCTCTTCCATATCCCCCTAGAAACATTTGTCCCATTCTTTTCATCTTTGAATTATGTATTCTGTCTACTTATCTAGATAAACATGCAGATACATTAATAGGTACAAAAACCAGGCAAAGCCAAACAAAACAACGAAGGATGTCAAAAATCACAAAACAATTACAGTAACAAAAAACAAAAACAAAATAACAATAACCAAAAGACACTGATGAAAATGGAAAAGCCTATAAATATTTCAGCCTCTGTTTGTTGGCCTTTATGAGTGTTTTCCAGTTGAGTCTGATGGGTTTGTTGGCCTTTATGAGTGTTTTCTAGTTGAGTCTGATGGGGTGCTATACTCTATCTCCCAAGTCTAGTTTTGGTATTCTTTGGGGGTTTCATCACTCTGCTCCCCTTGCTGCTCTGCTGCATGCCCTCAGTGCCTCACCCCAGCATGATGGGATCAGACTGTGCACTGTTCCTGCACTGTGTCTACATTGCTGTCCACCGAAGGCCCTTGATTCAGTGAGGGATGCTGTGCCTGGTGATGGAAGTCAAGTTTTTCAGCACATTTTTTACACAGTTTTAGTGGTAAAATTAGGTGTCTTGACTGATATTCGGGCTGACTTATTCTCAAGATATATGGTACTTTCATATGTAATTTAAACAAATTTGTACATAAGTATGGCCACATTATACTTATTAATTAAATTTTTCCTTTATTTTTCATTCTTAAGTATATCTTGAGAGGGATTAGGAAATCTAATTCTATACTCTTTATTGTCATCTTTTTACACACACACACGATTTTATGTTAATGGGCTCGATTGATAAGAGCTGTTCTTACATATTGCTTTTTTTTCTTTGCTTGATTTCCTTTTTTTTCTCTTTCTCCCTTTTGCTTCTTTCCTATCCTAATCTTATAACTATTGGCACAGACTGGTATATATCTTGCAGTTCTTTTTAGCTCAATCCTCTCTCTCTCTCTCTCTCTCTCTCACACACACACACACACACACACATGCACACACACACCATTCTATATCTTAAGATATAGAGTTTCTCAGGTGAAGATAAAAAAAGATTTTCTTGATCTGTTTTGTGGGCTTCTCTGTCTTTGATCTTATAAAGATTCCTTGAGAATCTGGCCTTATCTTCCTATATACTCTGTGTATAATGCTAGAGGTAATCAGATCCGTTCTGATGATTTTAGTTATCAAATCTGGCTGTTGGTTCCAAAATCAACCTTTCCATCTACATAGTCTTTGTAGACTCCCTCTTCTCCTTGCTGCGGAACAGTCCCACCGAGTTTTCCCACGTGGCTCTTCTTAGCTGTCCAGTCCGTTCCAACTCACAGCAACCCTGTCAGCCGCAGAGCAAGACACTGCATGCCCTGCACCATCTTACCCTCTGCCATGCTGCCAATCTGCAAATCAACTTTGTGAGAGCGAAGTCCTTTTGTAAAGACCCTCTAGTTTTCCATGTATGATGTCCTTCATAAGGGACCAGTTCCTCCTGATAACATTTCCAGAGTACATGAGACAAAGTCTTGCCTTGCTCACTTCTAAGGGCCATTCTGGCTGTATGTCTTTGTTGTCCTCGACTCTGTCACTCTTCTCACTGTTCAGCTGCCACAAGCATGCAGGTGATTGAAAACACCCTGGCTGGGATCGGGTGCACTTTAGTCCTTAAAGTAATATCTTTGCTTTTGAACACGTGAAAAGAGTCTTTTGCAATAGATTTGTCAAGGCACGACATTGTGTGATTCTTGACAGCAGCTTCCATCGGTGTTGATTGTAGATTCAAGTAAAATGAAATCCTTGGACACTCCCATCGTTTCCCCATTTGTCATGATGCTGTGGACTGGTCCAGTTGCAAAGATTCTTGTTTTCTATGTTGGGGTGTAACCTATTTCAAATGGTGCAGGCTTATACTTTCATCAGTAAGTTCTTCAAGTGCTGCTTTCACCAATAAATTGTATAACCTGCATAACCACTTTCATAATGATTTTTATACCAATCTTGGTGCTTTAGTCTTCATTTAGTCCAGGTCCTTGGATTATTTGCTCAGAATACAAATGAAGTAGGTACAGTGAAAGCAACAACCCTGATGCACACCTTCCCTGATTTTAAGACATGTAATATTCCATTGTTCTGTTTTAATGACTGTCTCTTGACCTAGCAACATGTTCCAGATGAACACAATTAAGTGGTTAGGAATTTCCATTTTTTGCAATGTTATCCATAATTTGTTATGATCCACACAGTTGAATGTTTTTGCATAGTTAAAAAGTCCCTGTCTTTGTTGTGCTCTTTACTTTCAGGCAAGATCCATCTGATATCATCATAATATTCCCTATTCTATGTATTTTTCTGAATCTGGTTTGAATTTTTGTTGGTGTATTACTATAATAAGTTTTGAATTATCTTCAGAAAAATTTTAGTTGTGTGTAGTCATGATATTGTTAGATAACTCCTACATTTTCTTGGATTATCTTTCTATGGATAATCCAAGAGAATGCAGGAATTATTGGAATTCTTAATGGGCACAAAGTTGGATTTCTTCCAGTCAGTTGGTCAGGTAACTTTCTTCTAAATTTATTAGCATAGGGCTGCATTCAGTTAGTAGAAATTTCTCAAATGTTATTCTGTCGATATCAGGAGTCTTGCTTTTTTTTTTTTTTTTTTTAGTTTTTTAGGCATCACTGCCCTCTGGTGGTGGGAGTAGGAGGCCCAGCCTTTGCTCCTGTGGAGCTGGAATTGAACCTCCATCCCAGTGGGCCGCAGTCCTGTGCACAACCACCATGCCACCAGGACTCAGCCCCTCAGGAGTCTTGCTTTACACTGCTGTCTTCCTATTTTTCCATCTGATCAGGTCCACAAGTATAATTCCTATTTATGTCATCGAAAAAAAATCCTATCATAAGATCTCTGGCATTGTTTCTATCACTAAGGTCATACTTTTCATGTTTCCAACTTTCACATTTTAACCACAAGTAATTATCAAACCATCTTCATTGTATGTTTAATCAATTGCAGATTGACACCTTAGTAGAATTTGTCAATTTCTTCATGATTGGTATTAGTGGTTGTGAATGCATTTTCATAATTGTATTAACTGGTATTTCTTGTAGAGATATGAGTATTACTTTATCACCAACAGCAATTCAGGGTAGATTCTGAAACATTCTTTTTGGCAAAAAATACAATCACATTTCTCTTTAATTTGTCTCATAGTATATTAGACCATGCAATTGCCCTATTCAAATAGACTAATACCTATCTATTTTAGTTCACTCTTACCTAAGAGATTGCGCTTAATGCTTTCCATTTCATTTTTGATGAGTTTCAATTTTCCTAGGTTCATACTTTGTTCATTACATGTTTGGATGATTAATGACCATTTTCATCTGTTTCTTCTCCTTTTGAGTCATGCCACACTAAATGAAGTTCCTGAAAGCTTTACTCCATCCAGGTCATTAAAGTCAACTACTATATTTTGAAGTGGCAACTTTTCACCAACTGTATTTTGTATGTCTTCTAACCTAAAAGGTCTCATTTTCTGCCACTGTTCATGTACCACTACTGCTTATATGGTGTTCTCTGGTCAGTTTTTTGAGAAGTAGATTGCCAGATCCTGCTTCCTAATTTGTCTTAGCTTGGAAGTGTCATTGAGATCTGCACACCATGGTTGACCCTGCTAGTATATTAAACACCAGGGGCGTAACTTTCAGCATCTTAACAACATGCAAATCGCCATATACAAGTAGATGAGTGGTGGAGACTTTTATAGGTACCTTCTTTCCAACATTCCCTAACCTTTCCTTCTCTTTCCTACTTTGTATGCTTTATTATTTCTTTTAAGTCGGTACTCCTTTGGCTGCTAAAATCTAGAACAAATATCATATGTTGCTTCAAGAGACTCTAGTTACCTTCTAGAGGGCAGGAGGGAGCAAGTGTCAAGGATTACTGGAATAAATGAGTGCAGATAGAATGGAACAAAATATTTGGCTGTGTTGTAATAGAATTGGTAATTGGAACCTAAAATTCTGATGATGAGTGTCATTCAGTGAGAATTCTATTTTGTTTCCTTACTGGTGATCTTTAAAAAAGACTCAAGAATACTTCAGAAATAGGAGAAAAAGATTGCGTTTATATATCATGCGCACTCAGCATTCTTAAAGACAGTTTTGGTAAATGAATTCTGTGCCATCAGAATTCTTATTTATTTGGTTTTTTGCCATCAGGATTTTATATTACTATATGGCATCATGACCACAGAATGTAGTGAGGCCAATAGGAAGTTCAGAAACATTATTGACCAAGGTACTGCAGGGTTAATAGGTGCTCAGTTCCTTATTCATCTCTTTTGAGGTGAATGTCATGCTTCAAAAATGGGTAGGAATAAATGATTTCATTCTGGACATCAACTACCATAAGTCTCTTTCATGTTTGAAGAAATCCCTTCCAAATTTGGTGCATACTTCTTTGGCCTTAAAGGTAAGGCCACAGTGCATAGATATTTTATATAGTTTATGACTACCCATGTAGATCAAAGAGGAGACTCTTCGACTCTGGACAGTGTTAAACAAAGCTTATATCATTTTCTATAACAATTGCTGCTACTTTTTTGTAAGGGATATTTGATCCAACTTTCACTACTTAGGCTCTCAGTGTTCCCGGGGAGAACTGGCACCAAGAAAGTCCTGGAAGTTATAGGAGATGGCTATTGAGTTCTCTTATTGACACAATAGAAATAATTTGGAAACGAATATGGAAAAATAGTCCAGTACTATTCTTTTTTACTTCTGGAATCTAATTTCATGAATCTTGCCTCCATGGATGACCAATAAAGTAAATGGGTCATATACAAAATAATTTACAGCCTTCACATTTGGGGGTGGGAAAAAGTGGAAGCTAATACTTGTGTCAGTTTGTGGTCCTCTTGGGGTAATGCTTAAATTTGGAAGCACAGCACAGCTGAAGATGCAAAAAGAGCTTGCCTGGACTTTGCTCTTTAGTGTCAGCTTAACATACTCATGTTCCCTGCTTTCATTGGCCAATAAAGATAGATATTCTAAATCTGTTCTTTGGTGGGAAGGTAAAAAACTAAGGGTTTGTGCTGCCCCATAGGAAATTTCTCACTTTTTTTCTTCTTCTGCAGGAAGTGTTAGAGGTAAATTGAGATGACTAACTCTAGGAAGTCACCACAATTTATTCAATGCTAAAAGATTAATATTAACTACCTGGGTAACGTGTTTGCTGTTTGATCTAAGTTGAAGAGAAGAAAAGTGAAAAGGGGCCAAGACTTCAGAAGTCCCACTCTGTCAGGCTGGGCCTTCTAGTCTGTGTAGACCAGAGAAACAAATCCAAAGATACTCATATGTGTTATATCATAGAGCAATTGAGTATTGAGAAACCATCATAGGCCAGTCCAGATCAAGTCAAAAATTAGTCTATAAGTCCCACACTAGCTCATAAATTCTTTTTCAGACTCACATAGCACATGAAATGACGCTGAATGCAGGAATATCACAGGCCAGTGGGTGAAAAGTCTTGTGGATCCAATGTCAGTGGAAGCACTAAGATTAACAGTGGTGTGGGTCTCCACATGGCTTCTCCAGCTCTCTGTGTGTCTCAACAGCAGGAATGTGATGCAGAGAGAGTGTGTGGTCCACCTCTAGGTTGAAAAAAAGAAAGTTCCAAATATTCTCATGAGAAGGCCTCACTCCAGGAGACATCATTGAGCTTATGACCTAATTGATAGGCTAGACTCAATCCCTAGACATATTTATCCAATTGGCATGAAATTATTTAACTACCACACTCCCTAACTACAATTCTTGGGAAAAGACAGAGGATAGTGACTAAATTCCATAGTATGAAGCCTACTTTAAGAGGAATGTGGTGGCAACAGTTACTCAGTATTTGGCAAAAAATCCATATCTTTCATGCAGGACATCAGATTTGATTTCCTGCCAATAAAGCACATGCACAGACGCTACCCATTTGCCAGTGGATGCTTACATGCTGCTCAGATGTTTCACCAGACTAAGACAGATTAGGAAGAAAAGTGTGGTAACCTGCTTTTAAAAAATCAGCCAAAAAAACCTTGTAGCTCTCAAGGATCCCAGCCTTCACCTACTACAGGATACCCCAGAAGCCCTAGGTCAATTATATCCACCTACCACATGCCACTAAAGACCCTTCCCACCTAAAGTACCCCCAGTCTCTCCTCCCTGCACCTGAAGGTCTGCTGTCCCTCCTGCTCTCAACAGACATGCACCTATGTCCCCCCCACACTTGATCATTCCCTCTCCCCTCTCCTGGATGGTCCCTCCCATTAATAAGCCTCATTCCTCTGTCTGGGTTGCATCCCTCTCTGGGAGAGCTCTCCCTACATCAACAAGACAACGACTCAGCAGACAACAGAGACCACCCCTCCCCTGACCATTTGATTCCAGCTGACGTGAAGTGCCCTCTGGCCAAGTGACCTACCCTATACTTACCTGAAGATGATGCTGGTCTGGCTCTTCACCGGTCTGATGTCCTGCCCTAAGACTGGATGGTCTGCAAACTTGAGCTTGTGCCTATTCTGCTGCTTGTTCTTGGTCCTACCATGCTGGACTCATCCAGTATTTGTCTTTTTGGGCGTGACTAACTTCACTCAGCGTGATACCTTCCAGATCCCTCCATGACTGGAGATGCTTTATGGTCTCATCACTGTTTTTTAGGGATGGTCGCATCTTTTGAGGTAGAGGAAAAACGCTCCTGAAGTTTTTATTTGAGGATGGAGAATAGGTGTACTGTGCACCTTTTAAAACAAACGAACACAACAGTGATGGTAGAATATTAGACAAATGGTAGAATATTAGAACATACATTCATTTTAAGGTTATCTGGGAGGTACAGCTTTATTTAGTGTACAATTTTGTCTCACGTCCACTCTGACCTCTAAGGAAATATCTTTCACTCCCTTTTCTTGTCAAGTCCCCTTTGGCAGCTCTCTCCCTGAGGTGGCCCAGGACCGGATGGACAAGACACTTCCAGCTCTGGAAAAGAATTTCAAATGTTGACTATTTCAGCAAATCTGAAATTTAGCCAAGCATCTTCTTCCATTTCTGCTTTATAATCTCTGTAATTTCTGAGAAACTTTCCCACTAGCAGACTTCTCAGACAGTGACAAAGTGAATCCTCATTAAAACAAAGAAAGGTTAAGGGGAGAAAATAACCTATTTAAAATGAGGTAACTCACCAGTCTTTCCGCTGTAAATTGACAATAGGATTTATATAAATCCATAATTGTATCTCTTTTACCTGCAGTTAGGCTAGTTAATGATGAAAAAAAGTATACAGCTGATCTTATGGCTTTAATGAGGATTCTTTTTGCCGAGTTAAAAAAAATCCACCAAATTAAATCCTGCCAATTTACTCCATTGCAAATTGAGCACCACCCTGTGAGTTAGGGGAGGGGGGAGAGTGTGGGGGCGGGGGGACAAGAAAGAAAGAAAAAAGAAGAAATCATCAAGTAGCTTAAATCAGTTACAGCTAAATGTGTAAGTCAGCATGTGCTTTAGCCTTTAGTCATGAAGAATATATTAGATTTTAAAAATAAATGGCTTTCTGCTGAGTCTTCATTGCAATGGCTTTCTGACTTTTAATTAAATTTTCAGTACTTGTGGATGCTTCCCCATGTACTCTGGCCACCGAGCTCACATTGCCTCCATCATTAAGTGGAGTGGAAAACCAAATTGGAGATTATTAAGCTTGTTCATTTCTTTGTTATCAGTAGCTGGTGACTCTCCCCTTTTTAGTTGTTAAATAAGGATGGAGCTTTCTGTGAGGATATTTTCCAAGAATGAAATAAGCTCCCGTAAACAGAGCATGATTAGCCCTAATGCGGGAGCTTGTTAAATGTTCCTCATTATACATTTCTGGTCTGTTTCATCAGTGTTAAATGAACTTAATGTAAATTAATAAAAACAGGTTTGCATTATTTGTAACAGGATTGAGAGTAAAGAAGCAAACTGTAAGCAACACTAAACTCTGCAACTAATGTGGAAGTTTGCACTTTCCCTCTGCTGCCCTTTCTCTGATGTGGAATTGAATAAATTGTTCTGCAGGCTTAATATTTAATCTTTTGGACTGGAGCATCACAGTTTAGGTTTTATATTAGAGATTTTAATTGCTAATTTGGTGCCTTCCTGAAAATTTTGCTTCTGCTCCTTCTGAACTTCCGTGAAATAGAGAAACTTATAAAAATCACATATTGTGTGGACGAATCTTTAACAAAGGAATTTGGATTTTGTTAGCCAACAGGGTCAGGAAAAAAGATAATCTTGACTATCAAGCCTAATAGTTGGGTTGGTTTAAAATTCATATTTGTTTTGATTTATAACGATGAGTTCTTGCAGATGCTTCAAGGCAAACGTGTTAGATAAAACTCACATTGTTTTAAACAGTGACATTCTTAAAATACAACAAGACTTCTTCTCCTAATTAAGGAGAAACCAAATGAAAAAGACACTTAAGCAAGCACAGAAGGTCAAAAAGCTAAGGAGCCCTAATCTAAATGAGACAATGATTTATCATTAGATGCCCAGGAGCAAACAAGGCTGACTGGGGATCCCCACATTTAAAATTCCAGCACTTTCATGAACTAAAGTAGTATGCCCCTAAATGGCAAACCCCTCTAGATATATTGTCAGGCAGGCGAGATGACAGCAACTTCTACTTTGTGGTTGCTGAAGCTGTCAGGGAAATAGCGGTTTGGGTTACTCGGCTATATTCATCAGCATCTTGTTTATTACCCACAAGAGCTGAGCTGTGTTCAGAATTTAGTGAAACCAAGAGAAAGAGTTACTGAATTATGAGAAAGTGAACAACGTAACTGTGACTGTAGTCTTGTGTGAAGCCAAAGCTCCCTGGAACATATTATTGATTGAAGAGTTGTTGAGTCCTCAGGCCGGTGATGACTATTAACTATTTGTTTAACATTAGTTGTAACATGCACACTAAAACCTTGATTCTTTTCACTCAAGTTTTAGGCTAGATTTCTCAGAGAATGGTCTGTTTTTAGTTTAGAAGAGTGAACACACTGACTGTGTTCCACAAACATTATCCACGGCAGACATACAAAGAGGTCTCAAAGATCAATGGAAAAATTCAGTGATCTTTTAATTCCATGTTTCCCATGAACTTTTTGAAGCTCCTTTGTAAAAAATGGTTCAACTTGAGCTAATCTCTGAATCGTTCTCCACACTAATGGAGTCAGGGGTATGTGAGATGGAGACTTTTTCTCTATTTCTATTCTGCTAAGGATAATTTTGCATTATTTAGTTCACTTAGAAACTCTCAACTTCAGGGATGGAAATATTTTAGATCACCTTTTTGCCATCATAGATATAATATGAACATATTTTAATGTTCACATGGTTTTTATCTTTAATCTTCACTTTGTGAATATCTTATGATCCAGTGCTATCATTATCCAGGTGAGTTATAATGCAGAATATAGAATATTATATGAAAGTTGTACTCATATAGTGCACTTATATTTGAATTCAGGATATGCGGAGGAACCCTCTTTCCTCCTTTTGTCAGTCAATCCCACCCTCCCCCTTCCTTTCCTTCTTCTTTCTTGTCTTCTTCTTCCCTTTCTAAAAATCCTTGATACCTGGACTTGGTCAAGTAACCAAGAAATAGTTGATGCTTTATAAAATATGGCTGACAGCAAAGGCACAACAACCAACATCAAATGCCATCACTTGATATTGACACAGGACCCTCCACTTTGAACTCCAGCACCATTCTGCTTTGTTCATTTTCTGTTATGTATTATAATTCCGCTTTGAGTATAGCCTCTGGTATTCCCACACTGCCTTACTCATTCACCAGTAAGTTGAATAATTTACTGTTGTTGCTAGTTAGGTCCTCTCTGGTTTCTTCCATTGGATTAAGATACACTTGACAGAGCATTAAAAGTAGATTCTAGTCACTTGATATTTTAATGCATAGAGCTCTAGTAACAGAGTTGATTCTATATATTAATTAAAAAAATAAGTAACTAGAGCTCATCCTTGCTGGTAGGGATAAGAATCAACAGTAATTCTATGTGTAGTTGAGAAATCAAAAGGCAAAATAAAAAGAGAAAGAAAGAGAGAAGAAATAAAAGGGCTCAGCCCTGGTGGCCTAAGTGGTTGAGTGTGGGACTGCAGGCCGCAGTCTTGGGGGTTCAAATCCGGCAGCAGCTCTCAGGAGCAGCGCTGGGTAGCATCCACGACCACCAAAGGGCAGTGGTGCCCCCCCCCCCAAAAAAAAAAGAAAAAGAAAGAAAGAAAGATATCAAAAGGCTCAAGATTCAGTAAGATACCCCTCTGCTGCATTAGTATAAAATAAAAGAAAAGCTAAGATTTGATATGTGGCTTTGAATAAATACAATAACAAATCTTAAACAAATACAACAATAGTGAATGACTCTATAGTATTAAAAAGCCAAAGAAGTAAATGTAGCGATACACCAAAAAGTGGTAAGAAAATACCTGTAAAATATGAAGAGTAAGTAACAACTCCTATATGAAGGGGATTCAAAAAGTCTGTGGAAAAATTCTATTATCTCTGAATCTCAACTTTTCCATAAATTTTTGAAGCCCTCTTGTATTTCTATAAAGTAATAATAACAGTGGTAATGTTGTCATGTGCTATAAAGTTGATGCCAATTCATAGCACCTCTATGTGACAGAATAAAGCTGCCTCCTGAATTACTTAAACTGCAAGCTTTGCTAGAGCAGATTGCAGGGTCTTTTCTCCTGCAGAGCCACTGGGAGGGTTGAACTGCCCAGTTTTTGGAAACTTTGTGCCACCAGGGCTCTTTAATGACTATAACAGAAAATATTAATTCGTTACTTGGTAAGTGCTAGGAACTATTACAAGAGCTTGACATCTGCTGGCTCACTTCATGCACACATCAACGCTGAGAGTTTGCTACGATTATTATTGTCATTGAAGAATAAATAAGCTGAGTTTTAAAGGCAGGTAATGAATTGTGCACCATCAACAGCTAGTGAATGATACAGTAGGAAATTGAATTCAGGTAGTCTGAGTCCAGTATCTCATTCATAGTTAATTCTTGTTGATGGTGTTCCTTGTTGTTGCCTTTTCTTGAAGCCAAGTGCTATCTTAGTATTTTGGAGCTTAATCTAGGAAAACATATCTAGAGGGACTCTCACTAACCTATAAGGAAAACCCTCCCCCACATTTTGGCAGAAAAAGTGATACTCAAAAGAGTAGGTTAAAAACAATGCTTCTGGAGACTGATAGAATATAGAAATATTACCCAAAGGCCTTCAGCTTTGTTTTCACAAAAGTGCTCAACTCCAGAAACTCAGGATAAAACAAATCCAAAGGGGACCACCAGAACTCAGAATTTTGGATAAAACTAGACCTAAGTATAGACTATTCTTTATTTTCAACTTTCCTTATTTCTTTAGGATAATGTTTGGTGGAAAAGGAATAAGATCACAAGCTACTTTATTGGATGGCATAACATTATTTCAGACACCTAAAGGGTAAGTTACCAACGTGTAGCGTTGCCACAAATACAGCGAAAGCTGGCATAAGACAAGAGGAGGAGTTGGGCCAACACCCACCATCTGGTTAAACGAGGGGTGTGGAAAAAGCAGAGCAAGTGCAACTAGAGAGTGTCTGAGTCATTGCAAAGTCGCGTTCTGCTAATGATGATGGTGGAGTCCCGGAGCAGTCATGGTCTGGCTCTAAATGCCACCCCTGATCATCTGACCACCTTGAGGATGGGGTTGCCTAGTATAATTACTTGGCTTCAGCTATTTTCATTGAGTTTTGGATTGACACTA
Organism: Nesogale talazaci; assembly: GCA_004026705.1. Lineage (NCBI taxonomy): Eukaryota > Metazoa > Chordata > Mammalia > Afrosoricida > Tenrecidae > Nesogale > Nesogale talazaci. The sequence continues at coordinate 121,883 of PVJH01001920.1, forward strand.
AGGAATTAACTTTTAGTGATAGTTCTTTTTCAGATTCATTGAAAATCAAATATGAGGAGGTCTTGTGCAGAATCATGAGGAAAATGCAATGAATATTTGTATGCAGATTAAATCTATTCCAGTTATATTTTCTGTTAGCTCTACTCATCCAACCTTCCTAATATTAGCAATGCTGTAAGATATATTTTGAATTATTATTAAAATTTGTATTTCTCTGCCATATTTCAGACAGGGTATGAAAGAACCTATGTACATGCTAATTTTCATTGTTAGCATCTCCCCTTCTCCCCTCTATTCATCCTCCTCCTCATAGGCTGTTTATCAGATGAGAGCGTATGATCTCACAGATCTTAAAAATATGACAAAATTACTAAAAACAAAAAAAAAACCCAAATGCTGAGGACAAGAATCTGCAATTCTATTTTCTGAGATAGATACACCTCTGGCTTATTTTAGGAACAAGCAGAAAGACAAAGGCTAGAAGCATTTCTGATTCATATAGTCTTAGGGAAATCTTAACAGGTGGTGAGATTTCTCTGTAGCATGCGATGTAATCTCATCAATTGAAAGTCATTCTTGTGATATTTAGCAGAAATGAGGATTGCCACAGAGGCTGCTCTGCGGGGCTTTCTTCGGAGGATTCTAAGAGTTTTGAGTGGTTTTCATTCATGTTTGCCAATTTCATACACTTTCCCCATACAGAAAGTGCAAAAGACAAAGAAACCCTAAACCTTTTGAAAAGTGACTATTATTATACCCCCTTCCCAGCCCCCACAAAAATTTTTAGAGGAAGCTTTTTCAGAATTGGTGTGGTGCATATGTCAGTCTGATAGAACAAAAGAGCTCCCAAATCACCATCGACCCTCCCCTGTCCCGCTCTTCTCTCATTTGACCCTGCAAACCAAGGCAATAATGATTTCACTGACAATACTAGGACATGGTGAAATAGCAAGAAAATTATGTGATAATAATAATAATAATAATAATAATAATAGCTGTAATTTATTAAATATCCAACCCCTAACAGGTGCTCCAAGTACATTGTTGCTTTTAATTGTCAACGAAACCCTGCCAGGTGGGTAAAAGATGAGAAAACCAAGGTGCAGAAAAGTTGAGGTGTCTGCCAAGTAAGAAGGGGGGCTGGCCTGCAAAGAAGCACCTGCTACAGCCCAAGCTCCCAACACGGTACCATTTTATTTCCCTATATTTCCTACTTAAAAATTCCTGATTCATGCCAGAGACAAAGGGAGAGTTTGTGTCATATCACCAAGTGCTTCTGACCATTGATTGAGAGCTAGTGTTTTGTTTCTAAGTCCAACATAGCAGGCACTTCCCCGGTGGGGCAGGTGGGTTGGCTGGATGGGATTACGGCAGGCTTCGGGAGACTCTTTGCTGAGCAAGGTGCTCCTTCCTGTCAGAACACATTTCCACAGAGCCCTGCAGTTTGCAAGCTGGTAGCACCTCCTCCTGCTTCTGCCCCCTAGTGGGCCGTCTGAAGGAGGTTATACATATGTATTAAGTTATTAAGCGGTGGTATGGGTTCTCACAAGTTCAAACACAAAGCCTGCTGTGTCTCTGCTCGAGCATCTCCAGGAGGCCCTGGATTAATAGAAATGCAAATGGAGCATCTGCACAAGGCCATATGATTAGAGCCTCCCCCTCACACCTCAAAGTCAAGAGCAGGAAAACACTGCATGTGAAATACAACCAAAAATGGTGATATAATATGCAAAGTCTGTTACCCATTTCAACAGCAGTCAGCAAAACATTTCTACTCACACCACTCAGAACAATTCTGCCCCAACTTTATTATGTAAGCGACTGTTTTTCATCGGGATAAAATTGCTATTGGTATGAAAGAGGCCCTACCGACGCCTTTATGACTGAAGACTCTCTGTACACCACTATCTGGCCTACTCTAGAAATATGCTGTGAAAGGAGAAGTTGGGGCTTTCATTAAAAAATATTGTGGGTATGTATATATATATTTATGTATGTATATAGATGATATACAATATCTGGTATTTAACCATTTTAAGTGCAGCCATTTAACAATTCAGTGACATCAATTATGCTCATTATGATGTGCAATCATCACCACCATTTCCAAGTTATTCATCTCCCCAAACAGAATTATTTGTACTCCTGAAGCAAGAACTCTCCCACACTCCTTTCTCCTAGCCCCTGGAAATCACTGAAAAACTTTTATTTCTACGCATTTGCCTCTTGTAGATATTTCATAAAGTAAGATCATGCAATATTTGTCTTTTTGCATCTGATTTATTTCACTTCACGGGATGTTTTCAAGGTTCATCCAGGTTGCAGCATGGCTGTATTTATAATGCAAGCAACACATGCCTTCTATGTTCCTTTGCCAACTGCATCCTCCTCTCATGAAATATTTTTGCAAGCTTTACTATGCCAACTCTTAAAAGTTTAGCAGTTCTGTTGGCATATAATTCACAAATCATACAATTCAGCCATTCAATCATCTTAAGAAGAGATGCACAATCATCACTACAATCAATTTTAGAACATTTTCTTCCTTCTGATGCTCATTGTCATTATCTCTCCATTCCCCACTGCCAGACTCTCCAGGAACCATCCCTCTCATCACAATCTCTATAGATTTACCTATGCTGGCTTTCATACACAGAGAAACATTAAACAAAACAGAAAAACCCTAACAACAATTACAAAGTAAAACAGAGAGAAACCTCAATTACTTATCTCAATTTGTGACAAATGAATGTAGAAGGTGCACGTTATTTGCATACAGTACTAGGTTTCATTTCTCTTTATAGATGACTAATTTTCCATTGTATGTAGATAGACATTGTGTTTGTCTATTCTTCTGCCGAGGGGCACTTGTGCTGTGTACGCCTTCTGTCTGTTGTGAATAATGTTGCAGGTATCCGTGTGATCCTGCTTTTTGCTCTTTGGGGCAGCAGTGCAGTTACTGCCTCATATGTAATTCTAGTAATGTTTTGTGAACTGCCAAGGTCTTTTCCACAGCAGCTGCGAGGGTTCCACTTTCCTTGTACCCTCACCCCTATTGTTGAGGGTCTTCATGTTTTACCTCTTGTTGTAGTCTGGGTAGACTAGAGAAACAAATTTATAAACACTCATATATGTATAAGAAAGAGTTTTAAATACAAGAGCAACGGTACGTTAAGTAAACATTCCCACCCAGTCCAGTCCTAGGCAATAAGTCTGATATTAGGCCACATATCCGATACCAGTCTATAAAGTCTTCTTCAGACTCATGAAACACAAGCAATGAATGCAGGACAATCACAGACCAATTGGTAGAAAGTCTTAGAATCCATGGGTATCGTAAGCATCTCAGTGCTAACAGAGGTCTCTCTGTGCTTTCTCTAGCTTCAGAGGTCTGGTAGCATCAGGGTAGGGCCATGTGGCTTCTCCTCAAGGACGTCTCACAGGACATCAGTCTTGTCAGTAGAAAGTCTCAAGAGAAGTGAGCAAAGACATAGTGTCTCCTGCCTCCAAGAAGGACTTACCACATTTCTCAGAATTCTCAGGAGAAGGCCGTGCCCACACAAAGGTCTCCTTGGCTATCTCCAGATTGACAAACTAGACTTCACCTCAACACGCCTAATCCTCAAATTGACACCAGATGACAGGACTGCCACACCTCTATTTTCTTCATTTCTCTGAGGTAGGCGTGCCATTGTCAATGAAGCATCCGCCCCAGTGTCTAATTGGTAGTTCTAGATTGTGACATGGAACTACCCCATCTAACTTCAGGATTCGGTCTTCGGTGAGCCACAGGACTTCATCTGTTGGATAGGACTCGGGGCAAGTCAGAGGTTTTGTCTTTATTTGAATTCGTTAGCCTCACTGTTTTTTTTTTTTTTTTTGAGGTTACATTCGTACTTCTGGTACATATCACCCATGACTGGTACATATCACCTATGACTGCTCAACACCAGACTGATGTGGTGCTCCTTACATATTTTCTGGCATGGCTTAGTACATGCTGTTGTTGCTGTTAGGTAGCACTGGGATTCTACTGACCTATCACAGCCCTCTGCACAGCCGAACAAAACACTGTTTGGTCCTGTGCCATCCTCACAATTACTCTGATGCTTGAACCCGTTGTTGCAGGCTGTCAGGCCACATCCCTGAGGGCCTTCCTCTCCATCGTTGCCCCTTGACTTTACCAAGCATGATGCCCTTCTGCATGCACTAGGATCTCCCTACAACATGCCCAATGTATGGATTTAATACATAGAAGGGAAAAAAAAGATAGCTGCCTGCCTCTCAATACATGGTGCAGGCAGTCTGCCGGGAATCATTGAGAGGAGAGAGACTAGACTGAGTTCCCGAGAGACAAACTACTGACAAGATGAGATGATGGCATGCTGACCAATCCTGATTCCTGGAGACTGGAGGAGCTGGAGGAGAAGCCACAGGGGTTTGCCCTGATGCAACCAGACTTCTGGGGCCAGAGAAGCCACAGAGAGATACGTGTCAGCACTGAGATGCTTCTACCCCAGGTGGACACAGAAGACTCTGCCCTGCACCCTCTGGCCTGTGATTTTCCTGGTGCCATTGCACGTGCTTCATAAGTTGGAAGATGATAAAGACTGGTATCAGACTTATGGGCTAATATTGGACTTACAACCTTGGACTGGACTGGGTTGGGATGTTTTCTCAATGTTCCGTTCCTCTTGTATATAAACCTTTCCCTTATATCCATATGCATGTCTATGAATTTGTTTCTCTAGTCTACCCGGACTAACACAGTTATGTTTGATAATGTGTTTTTGTCACAGCATCGATTTCTAATAAAGCACTCAGCATAAAGTAAGGGAAATAACTCAACATAATAAGGGGCATATTTATAAAATCAATGGCCAAGATTATTCTCAAAGAAGAGAAACTGAAAGAATTCCCCTTGCAAATAGGTACCAGAAAATAATGACCTTTATTAGCACTCTGATTCAATGTTGAGATGGAAGCCTTAGTCAAAGCTTTGAGGCAAATTAAAGGGAAATTAAAATTGACAAAGAATTAGAGCTCTCTAATTTCAAATGATGTGATATTATATATAGAAATTCCAAAAGACTAGCTAAGGAGATTGTTGGGATTAACTGAAAGATTCAGTGAAGAAGCAGAATTTCATATGCTAACAAAGAGAATCCTGAACGGGAAATCTGGAAAATGATGTCATTTACAACAACCACTCAAAAGATGAAATATTTAAGAATAAATATGACTGGGGTTGGGAGATTAGCGACCCATGCAAAGAAAATGACAAAACAGTTCTACTATAAACCAAAAGAGAACTACATGAATAGAAGACTATACCATGTCCATGGATAGGATTACTTATCATTGGGAAAATTTTAATATTACCCAAAGTGATCCACTGATATAATCTAATCCTGATCCTTTTAAAGGATCCCCTTTTAAAGAGATGGAAAAATTAATCATCAACTTTACATGGAGAGCAAAGAGAGCCCAGGTAAGGCAGGAACAAGAAAATAGGAGGCCTTTCACTTTTCAATCTCAAAATGTACTGCACATTCATGAAAATCAAAACAGCATGGTACTGGTACAATGATAGACACAGAAAAATGGAACAGAATTGAGAATCCAGAAGTAAATCCATCCACCTACAGACAAGTGATTCTTGACAAAGGGTCAAAACACATTAAATGGAGCAGAGAAGATTTCTTTAATAAATGGTGATGGCAAAACTGGATATCCATTTGTAGAAGAATGAAACATGGTGCATATTATGTACAAAAATGAGTTGCCTTTTAGCCCTAAATGTAATACCTGGAACTACAAAATCCGTTTGGGAGCCCTGGTGGCATAATAGTTATGAATTGGACTGTTATCTGCAAAATCGATAGTTGGAAACCACCAGCCATGCTCAACCGGAGAAAGACAAGGCTTTGTACTCCCATGAAGATTTGCAGTCTTGGCTGAGCCCCAGTGGCGTAGTGGTTGAGTGTGGGACTGTGATGCACTGGCTTGGCAGTTCAAATCCAGCGGCAGCTCTCCAGAAGCAAAGCTGGGCCTCCCACCACTCCCACCAGAGAGCAGTGATGCCCACAAAACAAAGAGTTACAGTCTTGTAAACTCACAGGGATAGTTCCACCCTGTGGGTCAGTGGATTACAGGGTCCTATAGAGTCACTGGAGTGATAGAAACCATTAATGAAAAAATACAGACAAACTTAGGGTCTCTGTTTTGCTTTAGTTGCTTGATTTGTCCAGGAACATGCTTATACCACATATCCTTTACTTTGCCATACTGTCATGGCTTACGTGTTGCCGTCCAGGAAGCTATTTCAAATACTGGGAGAATACCCAAGTACAGGTTTCAGTAAATTGTATCAGAATAGGAAAAAGTGATCTATTTCTGAGAAATAGCCATTGGGAAACAAAACAGAATGCTATGGATCACAACAGAATAGTGTTGGGTACATTGCTGGACAGGACCTCCTATGTGTATCAATGTGATACATTGAAAGGCACTTAGAATATGCAATGGGCACAGCAATCAAGTCAAATATAGCAGTGACTACGAAGATGGTGTGCAAATAAGCAATGTTTTGTTCTGTTATACATGTAGTTTTCATGAGTTTGAGCTCATTTGAAGACAACTAGTCATAACAATACATATTTTTAAACAAATATTTCTTCAAGAATGATAATGTGAGATTACATAACAAAGTGAAAGGATCCTTGTTCTTTCCATTTTCATAATAAGAAGGGACTGAGAGTAAGCCAAACTATGAAGGGACATTGAAGGCTGAATATTTGGAATTTTCTACATTCAGAAAACTTCATCTTTTGTGTTACTAGGGTTGTTGGAGATGTCACAGAGAGACATCAAAATGGGTGTTTACGCATTATTTTCTTTCTAGAGAGTTGTATTGGCCAGAGGACATTTCTTTTTCAAAAAATAAAATTAGGTATTTTATTGGGAGCTATTACAGCTCTTATAGTAATCCACAGATCTGTATATCGTGCCAAGCACATTTGTACATTTGCTGCCGTCATTTTCAAAACATTTTCTTTCTAGCTGAGGCCTCATTTTTCCCTCCCTCCCCTACCTTCCTTCCCTCATGAACCCTTGATATTTATAAATTATTATCATTTTCATATTTCACATTGACTATCCCCCTTCACCCACTTTTCTGTTACTTGTTCCCCTGAGTGATGGTGGTGGTGGGGGGGGGGGCAGGAGTTTAAAAACATTGATCATTGTGATCAGTTACCTCTTTCTCTGCTCACCACCCAATTTCCTCATGTTATTGCTACTCTCATTAATGGTCCTGAGGGTGTTATCTGTCCTGAATTAACAGTGTTGTGAGCTCTTATCTGTTCCACTGTACATGCTCTGATCTATCTGGATTTGTAGGTAGAATTGGGGTCATGATAGTAGGGAGTGTGTGGTGGTCATATATTTGTTATGCCAGTTTCATGATTGGGATGTACGGGTGGAGTCTAGCCTGTCAATCTGGAGATAGCCATTGAGTAGCCAATGAGGCCTCTGCATGGGCATGGTTTTCTCCTGAGACTTCTGAGAAATCTCATGATATTTCTCTCGTGGAGAAGAAAGGCCTTCCCCCCAGTTGTTAGAAGTCAGTCTCTGAGATGACGAACTATGGACAAGAAAAGATGGCAGTGTCCAAGGAGCTGAAGGAGCCAGAGGAGAAGCCACACGGCCTCACCCTGAAGAACCAGACCTCTGAAGCTAGAGATGCTATGTGGAGACCCCTGCCAGTGCTGAGTTGCTTCTACCACCACTGGATGCTGTTGATGGACCCTGAGTCCTGGAAGCGAGGAGCCATGGGGAGATTTCTGCCAGTGCCAGGACTCTGCATCCATTGGCTTGTGACTTCGTGAGTCAGAAGGAGACTTTATAGACTGATATCAGGCATATGGGCTAATATCAGACTTAATAACTTTGAACTGGACTAGGTTGTGATGCTTTCTAAATGTTTCCATTCCTCTTGTATATAAACCTTGTTACCCTTATATCCATATGCATGTCCATTTGTTTCTCTAGTCTACCTGGACTAACACAGAGTGCATTAAAGAACTATAGGAATGTTGTATGTTTCATCCCTTCCTTGTGACCTGTGTTAGTCTGGGTAGACTAGAGAAACAGTTCCATAAACATGCATATGTATATAAGGGAGAGGTTTATACACATGAAACATTGAGAAAGCATTCCAACGCAGTCCAGTCTTAGTTCATATGTCTGATATTAACTCATATGTCTGATACCAGTCTATAAAGCCTTCTTCCAACTCACAAAGCATGTACAATGACACCAGGACAACCATAAGGCAGTGGGTACAGAGTTTTGTATATCTAACTGGTGTAGAAGCATCTCAGCACTGGCAGGAGTCTCCTCTAGCTCCTCCGTATTCCAACAATCAGGGTCTATCAGCATGCTGCCATGTGTCTTGTCAGCAGAGCATCTCCAAGGGACTGAATCTTGTAAATCTTTTACCTCCAATGGGAAAAACAACCGGATTTCCCAGAATTCTCAGGAGATACCCATGCCCACACAGAAGTCTCATTGACCATCTCCAGATTGACAGGCTAAATTCTATCCTTACACTCCCAATCCTGAACTTGACATGATTACATGACTGCCACATGACCCTTCTGGAGGGTATGTCCAATTGTCTACAGATGAGGTTTGGGTCTCCACTATGCCCTCCCCTTCATTCACATCAATATGATTGCTTGTTCTGGGTCTTTTGATATCTGCTACCTGATCCCATCAACAACTCATGATTACCCAGGCTGGCGAGCTTCTTCCATGTGGACTTTGCTGCTTTTCAGCTTTATCACTTCTTTATCGTCAAGCATTTAAGACTGCAGATGCGATATATTTTGATAGCATGGCACCATCAGCTTTCTTCACCCTATAGCCTTGTTCTTCTCAGATAGGCTGCAGTGCTTTTTCACCCATTAGTTATATCCACATACTTTTAGATTTATCTTTCCAAATCACAGATATGGATAAATAATTTCTTAGTTAAAAATCTTCTACAATTTTCAGTGCCTTGTAAATATAAGAGCCAAAGCATTACCATGAGAATCTCTTGCCTTAATTTAGAGAAGAGACTGTCTCAAAATTAGATGGCAATGAACATGAATGACATAAGGTCAGCTGAGTTGTAGCATGACATCAAGAGCATAATGCCTGAAGAAAACAAAAGATCATGAAGAAAGTAGAAAGAAAAAGTCAAAATGGATGGCAGAATATATGCAGAAACTTTCTCCTCAACATAGAATAGCTAAAGCAAGTGGAGGAGCTAATGAAGAAAAAGAGCTGAACAGAGAACTTCAATGGACAGCTAAAGAAGACAAAATTAAAGTGTAGTAGTGAGTAGTGTGAAGACCTGGGGTTATAGAGTACTGAAAAAGAAGCCTAGCTGAGAAAACTTAAGAAAAGAATGCAAGCCTTGATTTTAAATACTGAAGGATTCCATGGGCAAAATATTGAATGATGTAGGAAGCATCAAGGGAAGATGAAAGGAATATGCAGTCACTCTGCCAATAAGAGTTGATCCCTGATCAGTCATTTCAGAGATAGCATATGATTAAAAACTGACGGTTTTGAAGTATTAAATAAATCTGCAATGAAGGCATCAGTTAAAAATAGGTCTCCGCAAATTTGTAGCATACCATTTGGAAAATTTCAACAAAGAGATGGAATGCTGGAAATGCACATTCATCTATGCCGAGAAATTTGGAAGACAGTTACTTGGTTATTGAGTGGTAGGGATTCATATTTGTGCTCATTTAGCAGGTTGTGGAAATTACTGAACAATAATATTTATATCACATTTGGGTAAGGTTTCCAGAAGGTAATTTGGAAAACAGTTGCAGCAATACATTGAAGCTGCCAGAAAGTTAAACTGGATTTGGAAGAAGATCTGGAATGAGAGAGAGTGCAGGAATGAGGTCAGATGGATCTTGGCTGAAAACAGAGAATACCAGGAAAATTTTACCTATGTTTCATTGACTCTGCACAGGCATTTACTTGTGTGGATTAAAACAAATTATGGAGAGCATTGCAAAGAATGCTAATTCCAATACACTTCATTGAGCTCATGTGGAATCTGTATATTGACAAAGAAGCAGTTGTTTGAAAAGAACAAGGGGATAGTGTGCGGTTTAAAATCAGGATGGATGTGCATCAGGCTTGTATCGTTTTATGAAACTCATTCAATACTCAGCACATATCTGAAAAAGTGAACTAGGAGGAAAAGAACATGGCATCAGGATTGGTGGAAGGCTCACCAACAACCTGTGCTGTGCAGAGCACACAACCTTGCCTCTTGAAAATTAAGAAGACTTTACTGAAGGATACAACTTTCAAAATAAATTGTACCTAAACATAAAGAACAGAAAAAACTGAATTCATAAACTACATCAAAAGAGAAGGGGAAGAATATGGAAGTTGTCAGATATTTCATTTTACTTGGAACCTTTAATCAATGTCATGGAGGCAGAAGTCAAGAGATCAAACACTATTTTATTGGATGAATCTGCTTCAAAAGGCTTGTTAAATGTGTTAAAAAGCAATGATGCCAGAGAAGTAAGGTGTGACCGACCCAACTCATGGTATTTTCAGTCACCTCACATGTGTGTCAAAAATGAATAAAGAATAAGGAAGATCAAAGAGTTGATGCTTTTGAATTATAATGTTGGCAAAGAATATTGAATATACAATTGACTGCCAAAAGACTAGCACCTTTGCTTTGAAAGTAGTACAGCCAGAATGCTGCTAAAGGAAGATGATGAGATTTCTTCACATGCATTTGGAATGTACTTTATCAGGAAGAAACAGTCTTTGGAGAAGACAGCAGGTGTGGAAAAGTAGCGGGTGGCTAGGAAAGAGGACATTCCTCCATGTGATGGATTGAAACCACGGCTCTAACACAGTCATACCTGGGAGGGTGGTGCGTGACTGAGCGGTGTTTTATTCTGTTCTCCACGAAGTTGGAAATGCGTTGATGGTACAGGAGCAAGCTCCATCAACGAAATGTAAACTCTTCGTCTGGCAGGTAAGGCTGTTCAGGATCTGACCTCATCTTGTGTTTTCAGCATCTTAAATAACCTCCCTTTCCTTCTCTCTTTAAGCCTCATAAATGTTCACTTCACTGAAAAGGAAGCCCTTCCCTTGGCTTTTCTTCCCTTGCTGACCCATCCTTTAGGAAGCATCTAATTGTCACCTTCTGGTTGAAGCCTCCTCCGATGTATTCTGTGACTTCTTTGCATGACTCACCATAGGACTTTGTTGTTCTTTTTTGCCAACATCGCACTGTCTTTTGTCATTCTGGTATTGCATGTCACTTACATAGCTATGCCAGTGGTGCCCAAACTTATTTGGCCTACTGCTCCCATTCCAGAAAAAATATTGCTTAGCGCCCCCTGGAAATTAATTTTTTAAAAAATTTAGTAGCAATTAAATAGAAAAATATACAATATGTCAAAATGAATTTGCGGCAAATCAAATTATAAAGATCTTTTCATTCTCATTTAAAAATAGAAACTATATATTGTATAATTAAATATAGTAAGATAGTTTCTAACAGTTTGAACTGTTAATTAATTAATATTTTTGATAATTTTTGAAATATTTTTGTAGAAACAAACTAAAATAAATACTGATGAAACAAACAAGATATTATTAATTGTAAAGCGCATATAATTATTAGAAAATAAATAAATAATACTCACCAATTATAGTCGCACTATTTGTTAGTTAACTTTAACTTGTCACAATATCATAACAATCTAACTTAGAGTTATATTATATGTAATAATTACGGGAAATCTCCTGATTCATAGCGTGCTCCAAAATCTGCTGGTAGTACTGCCAGTAGCCAGTACTACTGCTGCGCTTCCAGGCTTTGGCGTTGCGATTGACCAATATCACGCATGGCAGTTGCCCGCAGCGATGCTTGCAGTGCTCACGTGTTCTGGAACAGCCATTCAGTGGCACCACATGAGCAGTAGCAGTGCGCGATTGCACATCCGTCAATGCAAGTGAGGGAGGAGGCGGTAACTGAGCCCACGTCCAGTACGTTGTTCAAAGAAATATTAAGCGTTATGAACGGAATACATAAATCAATTTTTCTAAATCTTCTTTCTTTTATCCTTTCACCACCCCCTTACAGTTATTCATCGCCCCCAAATGCACCTGTGGCCATCACCCCCCACCCCCTGGATCGCTGCAGCACTCACCAGGGGCGGTGGCACCCACTTTGGGAATCATTGAGCTATGCAGTAAGTATTTCTTGAACTAATGAGAGAACATTGAACGCGTGCGCATCTCTGGCGCATCTCCTCTACAGTAGTTTCTTGAGGAGGCAGAGTGATATAGCAGCAGGAGCCTGAACTTTCTTGTTGGAGTGCTGCACCAGCCGAGTCTCTCTTTGCCTGTCAATTCATTGTTGAGCCTTGGGGAAGCAATTTATCTTCTTTGTGCATCAGTCTTAAATGCTGTGTGAATGCTTAAACCTGGGCCGTGGGTTTGCATTTTTCATGTGTATATTACTTCATTCACTGCCATTGAGTTGAAGTCTTTAGTGACCCTGTAGGTCAGGGTAGAAGTGCCCCTGCGACTTTCCAAGACTGTAACTCTATGTAGGAGTGAAATGCTCCTTCTTTCTTCTGTCCAGTGGGTGGCGATTTTGAATGACTGGCCCTGCAGATGACAGTCCTATGAGTAACCACTACGCCACAAGAGCTCCATGCATATTATTTTGTCCCTGGAAATGTTGCCTTATTGACACAGGACCTTCTCTTACCATATAAATGGTGGCATGAATTGACATCATAATATACACCAAAGACCTACTAAGATTTTGCTGGAAGAATAATGAGTTTGGGAAGTACTCTACCGTCAAACTGGCATTCATTCTTTTGAAAGATGTGGATAATGGAAATTATTTGCTTGCTCCCAAAGATAATGCATTCATAGTTTAACTAATTTGGGGACCTAATAATAGACATAATACTGATAATCCAAGTGTTTCCATTGAAGAATTTCTTGGAAAAAGAAAGAACAGGAGGGAAAAGTTTCTATACGGATTTCTTGCATCTGCAATCCTAAATCTAATTTAGTATTAGTGCTTTTGACAGGAAAAGAAATTTCAGTCCCGTTACTCACCATTTTGAAGGTTTTATTTGGTTTAACCTCAGCAATAACTGTGCCGAGTACTCTCCGAGGCTGGTTTCCCTGTGAAATAATGGAGTCTGGAGTTTCTTCTCTTCTTACAATTAGGTTTGGGGAGCTGTTGGAGCTTCCTGAAGAGTGGCCTTGGTTCCCTGGTGTGGTTAACACATAAAAACAAACAAACAAACAAAACCCTTTGATCCACATAGTCATTTCTTTCTTTCTTTTTTTTTTTTTTTAATTTTTGAGACTACATTACAAATGGAGAGCCCCACTGACCACACAAGAGAATTCAATGTGTCAGACAGCGGGTTCCAATGGAGTCACATGTGTCCATTAAATGCACACTTCTCCTGTAAGCCACCGTCACTGTGTGATGGGGTCAGTTCCACCCACGTCTCAGACACTATCTGGGAGTCATTTCTACATTATTTGCAGTGATCTGTCCCTTTTCATGGTATTTGTCTTCTTCTCTCAAAACTTCCCTCTGGCTTCTTGTCACATTTGTATTTTTTTTCCTGTTGAGCCTGAGATAAATAGCCAAACAAAAAAACCAGTCAATCGCCTAATGAACACAAAGGGTGGGGATTATAGGGCACCAAAGCAACCACAGAAGAGGGAGTTGTAGCTGTGGCATGGGATATATTTCATGCTACGGATAAAATTTTGAAATTTATTCTGCGATGGTTTTTCTTCTTGTCTGTTATTATTTGTTTGCTGTTGCCCTATGGAAACTCTCTTGAAAATGCCAGGAAATTTTGTTGTTATTAGGAGCTTCCATATTGACCCATATTGACCCTATAGACCAAAGATCAAAAGAGAGGCCATATTTTCTGGGAACACCAGAAGGACCTTGTCCTCCTTCCGTGCTCAGGGTAGCTTAGCTCCTGGTCCCAAGAAACATCTTAAATGTGCAGCCGCTCCAAAGCATTGAATATTGTACAAACAAACTTCTTGTCCACCCACTAGTCTCCACAAGCTGAGATAATGTCTCTCACTGACCATTTTCTTAAGAAATAGACTTGTGTATCCTGATGGGAGATGAAGTGAAAAAGGTCTGCATGCAGCGGTTCATTAAAATTGATGACAATGCCCAAACAGATATAACCTACCCTGCTGGTGGATGTCATCAGCATTGACAAGGTGGTAAGGAATTTCTTTGTGATCTCTGACATGAAGGGTTGCTTTGCCGTTCATTGTTTTACTCCTGTGGAAGCAAAGTACAGGTGGTGCAAAGTTAGAAAGATCTTTGTGGATTCAAAAGAAATCCTTCATCTGATAACTTATGATGTCCACACCCCCCCATCTGCTATCCTCATCCCTTTATCAAGGAAAATGGTATTATTCCAACTGATTTGCCCACTGGAAATACTAGTAATGTCACCAAGTTTAATGCTGATAACTTGTGGATGGCAACTGGAAGTCCTAACCTGGGAAGAAGTGGTGTGATCACTAGCAGAGACATTCCGATTCTTATGGTGTGGTTCATGTGAAAAATGCCAATGGTAACAGCTTTGACACTCAATATCCTCATGACTGGCAAAGGCAACAAACCATGGATTCCTCTTCCAGGAGGAAAAGGTGTCTGTCTAACTGTTGCTGTTGGTGGAGAGAGCCGAGACATTGGCTGCCAAACAGAGCGGCTATTTCACAGGATGAAATGATCTCTCGGTGGTGTGCCTTAACACATCTTTGCATAATGAAAGATAATAAACTAAAAATAGCATGATGAACTACATTCTAAAAAAATAAAGTAAAGAAACAGTGCCTGGTCATGCAGCATTCTTCCAAGGCTCTTGTGGAAACAAGTCTATTGCATCAATCCATCGTACAGAAGGTCTTCCTCTTTTTTGCTGACCTTCTCCTAGGCATGATACCCGTTTCCAGTGGCTGGTCTCTGGATCAACATAGTTCTTCATAACCACCCTCCTCCTATTGAAAGATTTTATCAGAACAGTCTTGTGAAATGTTTGTTACTCTTATTATGTATGTTTTTCTGCTGATGAAACCGAAGTGAGGAAGTTGTACAAATTAAATAAAAGAACATGTAGGCACCTTTGAATGGTTAGGGTCCTTTATCTTTAAAAGCCAGGTTTTTAGCATGCAACCAGCATATCATACAATTCGATGGTTCTGTAAATAAGAGCTGTACAATCTTTTCCACAATCAATTTAAGAACATTTTCATCTTTCTTGTAATCATTGTTATTAGTCCCCTCACATTTCCACACCTTCCCCTGCCATAGCCCCAAGTAGTCTTTAATTCTATTCCTGTCTCTATAGATTCACTTATCTTGAATTTCATATACATAAAAAATCCTCAAACAAACAAAAAACAAAGCCAACAGAAGCAACAACAAAACCTGACAATAACAATGTAAGACAAAAAAATCCCAATGAAAAAGATAGTCATTTCATCAGTGGTTCTCAGAAACATCTGGACACTGAAATGCAACTCAGCAAGGATGACTGTATAACTCCTCTTGAAGGGAACAGATTTGTAGATGGACAGATACAGTGGACTGTGTAAGATACGGCAAAAATACATATCAAAACATAATGTAATGTATTATAATATAATAGGGGTTCATGCGGGGGGGAGTGGATAAAGGAGAGCTGATATCAAAGAGTTCAAGAAGAAAGAAGCTGTTTTGAAACTTATGATGGCAGTAATTGTACAATTGTGCTTGATCTAATTGAATTATGGCTTGTAATGATATCTGTAAGAGCTCCCATAAAAGTGACTAATTAAAAAGAAAGAAAAAGAAACTCCACTAGGTTAGATGACAGCATTGGGCACTGGATCTAGTCTGGTTTTTAAAAGCCTGGAGTACAGTCTGAGGGTTTCAGAGCATGAAGTCTAGGGATAGTTGAGGCAGGATGAAGACCCATGTAAAAGCCATGTAGGCATTGGCATTGAATGCATTGAATGTCAATCTCAAGGGCCAGATGAAGAGGTAGATTCAGGGAGAAAGTAAAAGCCTAAGACCAGTGCCACCACACCAGAGTTTGAGGGTGTGGACTGAAGATAGGGAGCTCAAGTTTGGTAAGAATTCTTCAGGTACTTTAACGAGGGCATCTGTGGTCTTGGCCACATACAGGGAGGAATAGATGCAACTGTCAGATCATGAGTTTGAGAACATTGAATTAAGTCTTATGAATGACAACAACCACTCAAAAAAGATTGTGGTGACGACTGCACAATTCTCATTAATATGATGGAACGATTAAATTGCATGCTATGTGAATGTTTGGCCAATACAATGTGTCAACCAGGAGATGCAATAAATAATGTGCTGAGACATTCAGATGCATGTAGGTTGAAGATAGAAACACTCTTTCTTTTTTAAAAAGACATGCTTACATCTAGGGATTCCCAGACTATCTCTTTCTCCCTTCCCTCGCCTGCCTCCCTTCCTCTCTACCTGCCTGCATCTCATTTCTTATGTAACGATTGCATGGTACTGCGCTGGAGGTGATGGTACATGCTGGAGAGACAAGCAGACCTGAGCAAAACGTACAAATCTCTTTTCTGTGAGGAGAGCCATGTGGCTGTCTGTGATTATTTTTGTCTGAAATTCTCAACTTTTTACTTAAAGTAGAAGAATTAATGAATTGGATATAAAATGATTTTGGATGCTTGGATGAGTGTCTATGACTCTCCCTGTGTGTGAAAAAATATTGCCAAGAGATTTGCACATATAAATGTGATAAGAAGCACCTGTTCTTTGAGGTCATCACTTCACTTTTCATATATTTTATATATTTATTATAGTTCACTTAGATAAATATAGCGAACACAAGAAATGCCTCCCAGTTTATTCTCTTTTATTATGTACTAAGTCCAAGCTTTCCATAAATCTCTGGTCCTGAAAACGATTTACACTTCAGAATTTAAAAACCCCATTCCTATAGGATTTCAAATAACTGTTTATCAGTCTTTTCCCTATATTCACTTTTTGCCCAGATATGTACACAAGGCAGGCATCAGAATGGAATGAAGGTGAGTGAAGGCAAGTGTCTAATGTGTAGCACTAAAACCCTTTGTTATGGAAGAAAAAATTGCTAAAGCTTTGATAACAGAGACTGGCTTTCTGTGTAGGCAACATTTAACCTGGGTAGTAATATATATGTTAAACATATTCTTAATCAATAAATTTTTTTCAGTTATGCAACATATGTCTACACAGAGCCCTGTGAGTTAATGGGAAAATACACCTACTGGTGGGCCTCAGGGCAGCAACTTTTTATGTTCCTTGCCTTCCAAGAATCTTTGTGTTAATGGTGTTGAAGGACCTTAAGCAGAATATAGCACTAAATCGATGAGCGAGATTATTATAATTTAGCATTCAGAATTCATCAATATGCACTTTCCCGAAGGTACCAATATGCAAAGCACTGGATGGATCGAAGCTTTATCATTGTGAGTCTGTCATTGAGATTCAAATAGTTTTACTCTTGGAATGTACTACTTAATGTTCTTATTAGATAAGACTACTTTATCTAAGTTCAGAAATCTTCAAATCCCCTGATAGTGCTTCCAAATTTTTGCCCATATCAAAATTACCCAGACCAAAAAAAAAAAAGGAGTAAAATGAGGAGTCAAATTTGGAGGTATGGTAATTCTCTTGGCTAATTGCTTATCTGGGAACTCATTCAAGGAAGCTGCGGGAGGCTGATATTCAGAATCAGTACACCTTGTTGAGGGACTTTGCTAGTGCTCGTCAAGAAGAAGATGCTTGCCAAGAAGACAGAGCCCAGAAAATTCTCACCTTGGTGATTTGGGGCAGAAGCAGTCAGTTCTTCCTACGCACAGAACTCCTTTGAGATTCCCCAGGAACTAACTAGGTTTGTGTATCTCCTTGTCATTTTATGAAGAAGAAAGAAAAAGCTAAGACACATTTCCCCATTTTACAGATAGGCTCACTGAAGTCATTTGTACCAAGCGGTAGATTGATGGCAAAAGTAATAAAATGTCATTCTAAATTTAGTAAATAAAAGATCCCATAGGGCTGCAAAATCTTCCTAAACAAGAATAAAAAGCATTTACATATTTACAGTGACAATACAACATCTGTAGGGCCCTTTCACATTTCCTAGGTCTTACCTTCTCAGCCAGATACCTGATTCATCATCACCTCTCATCTCTGGGAAAAGCTTTATTTCAGCCTCACAATCGGGTGAGGGGTAAGGAAAGACATTATGCTTGATAAAGTCGAGGCTCAGTGAAAAAGAGGAAGGTCATCAATACGATGGATGGACGTAATGTCTGCAATAATGGGTTTGCACATAGCAAATATTGTGAGAAGGATATAGGGTCAGGCAGAGGTTTGTTATGTTGTACATAGAGTATTATGTGTTGAAACCGAATTAAAGGCACCTCACAGCAACAACGACAAAAACAATGATAAACAGTCACAACAACACTCCTCTCAGTATTCTTTATAGAAGAGCTTTATTGACTAGTCCACTACTATGGATCTGTATCTGCTTTAGATGACAGAAAGTTGGGAGGGATAGTGATAGAGAATGACTGAGAGATAATAAACAATAAGAGAATAAAATAAAGCTTATGTTTTCTCTTAGTCCTAAACCCTCTGGAAAAAGTCGTTGTTAATCAAACCTCTTTGTTAACAAAAACAGGTTACACATAGCACTGCCCTCCTTCAGTCCCTTAGGGACCCGAGGTGTTGAATTGGTGTTTCCCAAATCCTTTAAAATATCAATGCTTCAACCATACTTCTGTTTCTTCCTAGAATCTCTTAGACCCCGCTGTTTGGCTGTCCTCCAAAATGGTAGGAAAGAGAGGGATCCTGACTTCTTCAGATTCCTTCAGAAAAGTTCTGTGCTCATTGCTGTACTTGATAGGGTGAGAGCAGGTGGGTCACTCAGGATGCCCTTGAGCCTGAAATGGATATGTCTCTCTTCTTGGATTTGTGCACTGTGGAATTCTCCTGCTCCATTGCTGTTCTCAAGGCCTTGATGGATCCTGGGCATTTCAGGTAACAAGCTACCTGCTGGCTGAGTGGAAGTCTTTAAATGCCTACTGTTTTCCATCATTCAAGTAATTTCCCTCTACGCTTCTCCTGCCAGGGAGCAGAGCTGCCATATGTACAGGGCCACCTGGCTGGCCAAACAAAGGGATCCTGTTGGGTGTTGGATTTATTTGATGGTGCAATCTGCCTGGCAGCTGGGCTTGTGTAAACCCTACATTGGCCACTCTGAGAGGAAGGGATTGTCATTCTGTTCTAATTTACAGAGTACACACTGGGCTGTAGTCTAGGTTGAAAGGTCGTGGACCTATGAAGCATGAGGAGGAATGCTAGCTACCAATGAGGAGGAAAGGCCCTGGGTGGTACCAATGATGACATGCTCAGTTGCTAACTGAAAAGTAGGAGGTTCAAATACACTGCGAGTCTCAAACAAAGATCTGGCCATTAACTGCCACAGAATGCACAACTGCTGAATAGCATAGCCCGGGGAGCATAGCTGTACAGGGACAGAGACATGTGGGGGCATCATCGCTTGCGGTTGACTAGATGGCGGCAGGTTTGGGTTTAACGATGAGGATGGAATAATGATGAAGATGTTAGACATTAACCTCAAACCTTAGAGTTCTTTAATTTTTAAAAAGCAGAGAAGAACATGAGTTCTGAGTTTAAATCCAGACTCCGCTTCTGTTATTGTTCGGCCTGGAACAAATCACCTCATTTATCGAATTTTCCCACTTTCCATTTGTACACTGAAAGAACATAAAACCATGTCCCTCACACAGGGTTGTTTGGAGAATTAACTGAGAAATGCTTGGAAAGCTCTTGACCTTGCCTGCCATACAATCAGCAATAAATAAGTTTTTTGCTTTGTTACCTTGTGTCAGATGTGAGCAGTTGATCACTTTTTATTCTCCTTTCGTATCCCCCCCATCCCAAAGTATTAAATAACTGACAGAAAAGATGTAAGATTTATCCTGTTTTTCCCTTTAGATAATTTAGGTATTTTCTACTTTTCCCTTTAAATAGTTTTGCAAGGCCCGTGCCAAATGCCAAGAAGTTCAAAGGTATAAATGCCGAACTTGGTTGTTGGCCTTGCCTTTCAGAACACTTTATAGATTTGTGAGACAAGAAGGCAGCGCTATAATAATTCTCTGTGTCTTATGTGTCTCATTCCGGGTGATTAATTTTCTTTCTTTTTCAACTTTTTTAAAATATAGATTTTATTGGGGCTCTTATAGCTCCCATTCGATACGTCATTTGTATGAAGCATATTTGTACACATGTTGCTATATCTTTATCCAAATATTTTCTACTTGAGCCCTTTCCTCATTCCCCCTTTCCTCTAGCTTCTTTTTTTTAAAAAAATTCCCACTTCCCATATTTCCCCTCCCCCCACATTCTCCCCATGAACCCCTAATAATTTACAAATTGTTATTTTCTTTTCATATCATGCACTGTCCAATGTGCCCCTTCACCCACCTCCGTGACCTTGCCTGCCAGGTTGTCCACACCCCAGAAAGGAAGTCATAGGTAGATCCGTGAAACCAGTCCCCCTTTCTACTCCACCATCCCTCCACCCTCCCAGTATCACCTCTCTCGCCCCTAGTCCCGAGGGTTCATCTATCTTAAATTCTCCATGTTTCCGACTCCAGTGTACATCCCCTGGTATAGCTGAATCTGTCTGGTAGAATTCGGATCATGATAGTGGGTGGGAGGAAGCATTTGAGAACCAAAGGAAAGTTGCACATTTCATTGTTACTACACTGTCCTTTGGCTCATCTCTTTGCTGCAGCCCCTCTGTATGAGGATGTCGCTTCACTTGTTGATGGACTTTGGGTCGGAATGATTCATTTTCATTGGTGAATTTAATTTTCACATATTTGTTTCATTTGTTCTTTTCTGTTCCCACTGGCTGCAGACTCAGTTCAAGGTCTAGGCACATACATGAGTCAAAGTGGAATAGATCCTTGGTTGAAAGGGACCTGTAGGGTCTTTTATTTTATTGCAGGCCCTGTTGCTTAATCTTATATCATGTTTTGGATGTATTCCATTAGCTCTGGAAAGAGCTTATGCAGAAATAGTAATAAAGCATGATATAATGAGAAGATGGCTTATTCTGTGTGATGTACAGATATGTTCTGACACAAGAAAGTTCATGGACTTTTTTTTGAAATAGTGGAGAAGGAATGTAACATGATGGGAACAAAACTGAGACCATGTTATGAAATTAGAAATAGAATAATGGATTTTATATTTGAATTGCAACAGCAAGTTTTCGCAAAGCTTTAGGAGTGGGGAGCATAATATTCCCAATTTTCCAGAAGCTTTTTTTGGTCTTTTGTCCCTAGTTCCATTTCCTTTTACCTTCTTTCTGTCCTACTATCATGCTTGACCTTTACTTGGTTCTCTGTACTTCTTCTCAGCTACACTGCACTTGGTCAAACCCCACCAGGCATTCAATGCCCTCCTCAACATTCATTTTATTTTATCTTTATGAAAAGATCATTTTATTGGGGACTTTAAAAACTTCTTTTACCCCTCCAGTTTTCTTAGCCTTCAAACTTAGACAGTGGTCTGGGTGGCTTAAAGAAAAAAAGGAGAAAAATGAAACTGAAATGGACTTGGAGTCTTGTGACAAACAGGTTCACTTCAAACAATAACTAAAAAACAAAAACTCTTATAATAATCCATACATCAATTGTATCAAGCATGTTCATACATATGTTGCTATCATTCTTTTCTATACATATAGTACCTTCTATTGAGTCCTTGGTATCAGGTCCTCTTTTTAACTTCCTTCCCCCATCCTGGTGACCCTTTGAGAAATGATAAATTATTATTATTTGCATATATTATACTGACTGCTGTCTCCTTTCCCCCTTGGTTTCTGTTGTTCATCCCCCTGGAAGGGTGTGTGTGGTTGTGTGTCAATCATTGCGATTGGTTCCCCTTTTCTCTCCTCCTTTCCCCACCTTCTGATATATCACTATTCCCATTCCTGTTCCTGGATTCCGTGTGTCTTGAGCCCATACCTCTTATCTGTACCTGCCCCATCTGTACCTGCATATGCCCCAGTCTAGTCTCAAGTGAGAGGCAGCATTGGGGTCATGATCATGGGGGGTAAGGAAGCCTCAAGGAACCAGAAGAATATTGTGTGTTTCATTGGTGTTTTACTGAACCCTGGTTGACTCATTCCTACCCCGTGACCCCTTCATAGGCGGATGTTCCATTGTCTACAGATAGCTTTTGAATTTCTGTTCTAATCCTACTCCTTCTTGACAATATGTTTTATTTTTTCATTTGTTTGTCATGGGTTCTCTGGTACCCGTTTCCCAGTTCCAGGACATGATTTCACTGGCTGGCATGCTTCTTCTGTGGGCTTGATGCTTCACTGCTGGATTGTTTAACTTTGAGATGACAAGACCACAGATTGCTATATCTTTTAATAGCCAGACACCATCTTCTTTCTTCACCCCATTTGCTTATGCACCCATTTTGTCTATAGCGATTATCCAGGGAGGTTGAGCATCACAGAATGCCAGCTTGTTAGAACAAATTATTCTTATTTTGAAGGAGGGTATGATCAAAGGCCTAAAGTCCATCTACTATCTCAGTGCATTGCCATATAAATAGATGCCAATACCTCTATTGTTATGAACTAATGAATTGATTATGAATTAATATATTTGCATATGTAGATGGCTAGGCTGATACCTCTATCCATAACTTTGCTTCCAATATCATTCCATTGCCCCCTTTACCTTCTTTCTGCCTGTGGCAGTTATGTGCTTATGTTAATTTTATGATTGAAATGTAGGGGTGGAGTCTAGCCTGTTAATCTGGAGACAGCCATTGAGTAGCTAATGAGGCCTCTATGTGGGCATGGCTTTCTCCTGAGACTTCTGGGAAATCTCACAATTTTCCCTCTTGAAGATGAGATGCTATCTTCCCCAGTTGTTGGGAGTTAGCTTCAGAGACGACTAATCATGGAAAAGACAAGATGCAGCCTCTGAGAAGTTGGAGGAGCTGGCAGAGAGACCACACTGCTTTGCCCTGATGGAGGCAGACCTCTGAAGCTGGAGTGGCATGCTGTTGATAGACCCTGAGCCCTGGAAGCGAGGAGCCAAGGGGAGATCCCCGCCAGCGCCGGAATTCTGCACCCACTGGCCTGTGACTTCATGAGTCTGAAGGAGACTTTATAGACTGATTTCGGGAATATGGGTTAATAATTATGACTTTGAACTGGACTGGGCTGGCTTGCCTTCTCGGTGTCACATTCCTTTTGTATATAAACCTTTTCCTTATATCAATATGCGAGTCTATGAAATTTGTTCTTCTAGTCTACCCAGACTGACACACTGCCTCACTGTGTTAGTCTGGGTAGACTAGAGAAACAAATGCACAGACACTCATATGCGTATAAAGATACAAGAGCAGTGGGGTATTGAGAAAACATCCCAGCCCAGTCCAGATCAAGTCCATAAGTCCATATTAGTCCATATGTCTGATACAAATCTATGAAGTTGTCTTCAGATTCATGAAACACATGCAATGACACAAAATGCAGAAATATCACAGGCCAATAGGTGGAAGGTCTTGTGGATTTAGTGGCAGTATGAGCATCTCCATGCTGGGATGGGTCTCCATGTGACTCCTTCAGAGCCAGCGCTCTGGCATAGCTCCATGTGTCTTCTCCACAGTAATGCCTTTCAGGGAGTGAGTGTGTGTCCTTCCTCCAGCAAGCTGTTTATCTCCTTAGTGCCTCCAAATGAGGTCATCAAGCTGCGACCAGATTGACAGATTAAACTCCACCCCGACCCTCCTCTTCAGTCTCACATTGACAACAGGTTATGTACTCCACACCTGCCTCTTAGAACATCCTCTCAGCTAGATTGCTGTTGCTCTAACCCCCCCAGAAACTGTACAGCCTCCTCATTGTTGATTTTAATTCCTTAGTTGTTCCCCTGTCTATGGCATTGTTTGCTCACCACTCCCTTCCACCCCCACCCCCACTCATTTTCCCTTCATGCCCTTCGCAGACTATCGGTCCAGTTGCTTTCTTCTCAAGCTTGCGTCCCATGCCTATTTTATATAAATAAATAGGCAAACCCACAATAACATAAACCAAACAAAAAGAAAACAAAAAATAGAGAAAAAAAGAGAGCAAAAACATATATAATTCAGGTCTGTACACTGACCTTTATGACTCTCTCCCTTTATGACTGGTCCTGAGGGAATTCTGGGAGCTGCCCCTCTTAGCCTGAAATCTATTTGGGAAACTCTTTGGACTCTTTGTGGATTTTCTTTGCTCCTATTGCTGATCATTTATATTCTCTTCTGGGTTCACCCCACTGGGGGGGTTCAGAAAGGACTAACTCCCCACTGTGTGTGTTTCCAGTATTTTCCTCTGTTATGGTCTGTTCTGATAAGAGGACATCATGTATTGAGTTGTTGTCAGCCCCACAGTCCTTTCTGTGCCTTAGTCATACCATATGGGGATGTCCTCCTCTGGACTTGGTATGCTTAATATGGGGTCTTAACTGCCCCTTTTTCATTTTCCTTAGTGTGGCTCAGGTTGGGGCATAAAAAGATTTGGTTACAGGATTGGCCCCAATCATGAAGTGTGTTTTGACAATACCTTAAGCAGCTTCTGCCTTTTATAAGGCCCAGAAAAGGAACTCTCTCCTTTTAGGCAGTTGATTCAGATTTCATGTCTATGATAATAAATTAGGGATTTGTAATTTTACTTTGATTTTTGTGTGTGTATGTTTACAAAGTACAGGATTTGTTTGCAAGTTGTACTAGGCACAACACTTAATAATATAACTCACCAAGATATTGTTCAACTATGGAGCATGCCAGTAATAATCCTGAAATGGCCTGGGAAGAAAAACTCAGGATATGCAGTCATCTTTTTCACTCAGGTACTAAAGTTGAGTGGTTGAGAAATTTGCCTGTTCATTTTGTTTTTGGAAAAAGGAAAAACAAAGGCAGGCTTGATTTCAGTCTTCATTTCTTCACTCAAACATGGCCGGATGAAACATCAAATTAACAGAGCACACCAAGCGCTGTAAACAAGCTAATCCCTTTATTTGTTGGAGCAATAGGACATGCATAATACATTGGACTCTTGGGACCTCTAGACAATTGCTCAATGATAGAAAGATGGAGTCAGTCCAAGTGGAAGAACATTTACATGACAGAAAATCTATAGGTGTGGAAAAGAAGATATGAATTTACTAGAAAATTAGAAATGTTACTGAGGAAATGGTTGGCCTGAACCAGCTAAATGATTCACCATTAGGTAATTACTTCAAACCCAGCAAGCAGCCTTGTAGTCAATGAACTCAAGGATTGAAGTCTAGAATACTTCCTAATTAAACTTATTTGCATCATTAGTTGCAGACTACATACAAGGAAGAGAGTAAGGTCATAATTCGGGGATCCTGATTCTACAAAAGAAGTTCTACAAAATTTCAAGAAATTCTATAAATCATTTGACAACATCAAATTTGATAACTGGAGACAATACTTTTGGAAAAGTATATAATTTTAAACAAGCAGGTGAGCATAGCTATAGGTAAATCTTTTACAAATAACCTTGAAGCTAATTTAATCTCAAATACTTTTTTCAAATGCTGATGAAAGTTCAAAATTTAAGTCACCCGAAGGAAAAATCATTAATACATCATATCACAAATTGAATATTTTACTAGGTCTTACATAGATGATCAGAGAATTTTTTGTAAATGTCATTTCCTGAGTACAGTAAGGGAGTAGAGATGGGAGACAGAAGTTTCCAGTCTTGACCCCTATCATTGCCCTTTTAAATATGGTGGCCTTAGATTATTGGAAGTACTTCACAGGTAGATAAATGAGTATATAGAGATGGAACCTATGGCACAAGCATAGGGCTCAGGCTATAATTACAAATAGAGTCAATGTTTATAAATAGCTAAAAGTTAATTGTCATTTCAGTGGCTTTGTGGTTGTATTTCCTCTATGACATACTTGTTTGTCCTTTTGGAAGTCCATGGTACTTTCAACTTAGTGACTCTTGGAGACTTCCAAGAGGGACAACCTTTGGAAGTGAGATTTAACATGTCAGGAGGCAGAGTCAATGAAATAATCAAGTTCTTCGATCATGAAGACAAGATTCTCTTGTCACCCACCTGCAAAGGATCATACTCTTTGTTCTGTTTGTCGTAGCCCTAGTGGCATAGTGGGCTATGGGTTGGGCTTCTAACTGCAAAGTGAACAGTTCAAATCTGCCAGCCCCTATGCTGGAGAAAGATGAGTCTTCCTGCTTTGGCAAGAAGTTACAGTCAAGGAAACCACAGAGCCAGCTCCAGTCTCTACTACAAGGTCGCTGTGAGTCAAAATTCACTTCAAATGGACTCAACGGCCGGGAGTCTTCTTTGCTCCTTGAGTCACTACCTATGTTATAAAACAAACAACCCAAGTATAAGTATGATGCCTTCCGTGCTCTCTTGAAGAAAGTCTATATTGTAGATATTTGTGCCCCCCTCCTACCAATTTTACAAATAGGAGATGGAGACCGCGAACTCACACTAGCAAAGGGTTAAACTAAGGTTTGAACCGGGGTCTCTCGACTCAGGTTTCTTTGTGGGGTAGTGGGCAACTCCTGGGAGACCTTCAGTGGTGCAAATGATGAGCACTCTCACTGCCGACTGAAAGGTAAAGTTGACCAAGGGCGTCTCAGAAGGAAGGCTTGACAATCAGCTTTTGAGAAATCAGCTGTTGAAAAGTATTTGGAGCAGATTCTGATTCTGACAAGAGGTGCCATGACTGGAAATCAACTAATGGGTTAACCATTTGGATTGTTGTTATTCTTATTGTTGGATTCCTTATTCTTATTGAAGTCATGCACAGTTTGGCCTGGCGCCACGATTTGAAGATACACTTACAGTGTCATTAGGAGGCTCAGAACTAAGTGAACAAGGGAGGTGTGGTAGTTACATCATCTGGTGTCACTTTGGGAGTGAGAGGAATAAGAGTGAAGGAGTGGATTCTAGTTTGTTAATTGGGTCACAGCCAATGAGGTCTCTGTGTTGGCATGGCCTTCCCTAAGAATTCTGGAAATTCCTGGACTTTTCCTGCATGGAGGCAGAGGAGATAGTTCTCTCTCTCTGCTGTCTCCCTGTGGGACATCCTGAGGAGAAACCCCCACAGACGTACCTGATGCAGCCCAGGGAAGCGGAGAAGTTACATGGAGACCCTGCCAGTGCTGAGGTGCTTACAACGCTACTGGATCCAAAGACTTTCTACCCACTGGCCTGTGATCATCCTGCATTTGACATCATTGCATTTGCTTCGTGAGTGAGAAGAGGACTTCATACATTGGTATGGGACATGTGGGCTGGTATCAGACTTATGAGCTTGAATTGGACTGGGTTGGGATGTTTTCTTAATGTACAATTATTCTTTATATTAAACTTTTTCTTATACACGTATGTATGTTTATGAATTTGTTTCACTCATCTACCCAGACTAACGCATGAGGTGTTCCGAAGGGAAAGAAAGAACCAAATTCTCACTCGTCATTTTATGAGGAGGAAATAAAAAGTTAGCAAGGTTAAAAAAAAAGAGATCATTCTGAAGAGACACAGGTTATATCATGATGATAGAATCAAGGTGAACCCCTGGATTGTGGCCTTTTCTTCAGTGTGTTTCCCACACCTTCTACCACAACGACCAACTTTACAGAATACCAGAACACTTTCTTCCCTTCTCTAGAAAACCCCCCTGCTAAGCCCCACTCACTATGTGGTTAACAAGGAAAATTCCTTCAAAATGGCTTTTTTTCTTACTTAGGGTGACTGGCATCCAGTATAGTTATTTATATGTCTTCCATTTGCTACTTGATTTATTTTAGAGACTGACACTTTTACAAGCTTGCATCTCACAACAGACACATTTTTTTTACTCCACAGAATGCAGTCGAAGCTGCTTACTCGAGGCCATGCCGAGCAAAACCTAGTTAAAAGTCCCTCTCTGTGTGGCGATGCATCACTCCTCTTACATCTCTTCTTCAGGAAGGGTGTAAACTGTCTCCTAATTTTGGCATCTGCTACCTGCTTTTCTGGCTGCTTCCTGTTGCTTCCTGATATCGCTCTGTCAGGTAGACACTTGAGGATTTCTTTTGTTTCCCAGGAGCACAGCAAATGCAAAATTATTGTATAGTTGCTTTTGCAAAGCTTTTGTCAGTAAAGTTAGCACGGTGAGTGATTGATTAGTAGGAAATTAGGTACAGAAATAAAAACATATTTTCTATGATCAATTGGCTAGGCGTCCATTTATTTCCCCATTCATCTGATCATCTGTCTGACTGTTGTACTGTGGTGACTTGTGCTGTGTTCTGGGGCTGGACGCTGTGCTATTAGCATGTCAAATGCCAGCTGCACCACCCATGGTGGATAGGTTTCAGCAGTGCTTCCAGACTAAGACAGATGAGAAGGCCTGCTGGTCTACTTACAACCATCCACCTGTCTTCTAGACAATCGAGTACTCTCTGATGTAGTGCTGTGTAGGACTGGAAAATGAGTTCCTCAGGTTGGAAGACACATGGCTATTGTAATGGACTTCAGGATGCCAATGACAAGGAGAATGGTGCAAGCAGGCCACCTTTTGCTCTAGTCTGTCTAGGGTTGCCATGAATCAGAGTTGATGTGATAGCAACCATAATTGGTGTGTTTATTTATTCTATTATTTGGAAGAAATAATGCCTACTATGCAGCAAAAGCTTTAGAATGTGGAGAGACCCATTGCCTGATCACCTGCTTGATAGAATTCTAGAGTAGATCACCTTGCCATCAAGGGTTTTATCTTTGCTGCTCCTTTCGTTGTTTTCATATCTTCCCTCAAGAGAGGGCATGTGGTTGCACACAGAGGACTCTGCATGAGGACTACATACTTCTTACTTTCCCACTGTCCACTCTAGTGCCACAATGTGTCCTTAGATGCCGTTGATTTGGTTTTGATTCAGAGTGACACAACAGAATCAAATACTGTCTGGTCCCGTGTCAGCCTTACAATCATTCTTATGCAGAACCTGCTGTTTCACCACTGTGTCAAACCATCTGCTTCCTCAAGCAAGGTTAAAATAGGTTCCCTCGAGAAGCAAAAGCAGTTACATCTATATGCATATGATTTTAAAGTACATGCATATGATTTTATATCAAGAAAGTGGCTCACATAGTGAAGTCCAGCCTGGTTCAAGTTTGTGGGTCTGATGTCAAGCTGGAGGCTTGTCCTGGTTTGCATAGCCGCCAGGACCAGTCAATCTGGAAGCAAAGAAGACCACAGGTTGGTGGTGACAGAGGAAAATAAAAACACGGTCATTTGGTAGGTGATATATTGATTAGGAAGCTTGATTAGAGACTAAATAATGAATACCTTAAATATAGTAAATTTCTTTCTTTCTTATGGGAAAGCCAGAGCTGGTAGCTGTTCTAGAGGTGGAGGCCATCAGAAAACCCATATTCTGCTATCATACTGTGCCCTCCTCTTTCCGGGTGTTTAAACATGTCCCAAAACAGACTCACCACACCCATCCTACAGGGCACAGAAGAAAACCAGTTTCGCGGTGAGGGTCTAAACTGCAAGTTGCACAAATCACTTTTGTTTGAATTTATTGGTTCAGAATTCCCTTCAAATCATGCCATGTGTAAAGGAATTCTGGAAAATGTAGCTTCTAACTATACAGTCATATACCTAGTTAAAAGCCCCAAATGGGATTTCATTGATGAAAAGATGGGGGAAGTAGATATTGGGGACCCTTCTCTGGTTCCATGTGCATTGATTCTTTTCATAAAGGAAGCCCATGCAATGCATCATTGGAATGATAAATGGCTACACTTGGTGGCATCAATTGGCTTTTGATCCCTTACTTCATGCTTCTGTTTCTACACTATTTTCTAAAAATGTTTTCCTGAAAATTTTTGGTGGGAACCCCGCTGGCCTAGCGAGTAAGAAATCGGGCTGCTAACTCCAAAGTCAGCAGTACAAACCCATCAGCTGCTACACAGGAGAAAAAGGAGGATTTCTCTTCCCATAAAGATTGACAGTCTGAGAAACCTACCTCATAAATTTAAAAAGAAAAAGAAAATACATGTTATGGGCAACACTTCAAGCCCATCAGCCAGTCTACACAAGAAAACTGTGTCAGGGTCTTCCTGGAGAGAGCAGTTCTATTCTGTCTGAATGAGTCTCTAGGAGCTGAAGTCGGCTGAATGACTGGGTTTAGTTTGGGTTTCGGTATAGGATCTCTGGTGGCATAGTGACTGTGCTTGCCTGCTCACCACCACGCCAGCCACTCAGCGAGAGAAGATGTGGCATCGACTTCTGTAAAGACGTACGAGTCTAAGAGCCCTATGGGGTCTTTCTACTCTATCCTGTAGAGTATGAGTACGAGTCTAAATGTGCTCGAAAGTATTGGCCTGTTAGCGAAGCCCATATTGTTCTGGCTGAAATAGGTGTACTAACTCATTAAGGGTGGCATTATCTTTAAAAGGTGCTTGCAGTTTCTTACCATTCCACCTCTAGTATTTGGATTTTTCTGTGCATGTCTACTGAGTATCTTCTGGCTTGCTTGTAGAAGGTGTTTGCTTTCGAATGACAATGGCTAACACCTTGGGTATAGATCCCGTTTTGAACCAATGTCTGTCCACTCTAATTTAGTTCAAGTGAATTCAACAAGTGTGCAACGAGTGCCTACTATGTGTCTGGCACAAGGTGCTGTGGAGGTATAAAAAGCAAGAGACAGTCTTTGCTTTTCAGTGTCTCACAAGGTAGGAGGTGAGACTGACACATAGAAAGCTTGGAATACAGGGTAGACTGTGATAAGTGCTATGCTAGAAATACAAATAAAGCTCTGCAGGAGCTCAGGAAAAAGTGGTAATTCTGAATCTCAGGGTCAGGAGAAACTGCAAGAGGTTGTGGGGATCAAGCTCTTTCAGTTGGTACAGATGGGACAAAGCGTCTTTTAGGCAGGCTTGCCATTCTTCGTGGTATAGTTGCAACTTAAGATGTAAAGGCTCAGGGCGGGGAGAAGATAATCATTGTAATACAACACTGAAAACATTGAATCTCAGTGGCAAACTGTGGAGGTCTGAATACTACAAGGAGCTCAGGCAGTGCTGTGGGTTAGACATTGGGCTACTAGCCCCGATCAGTGGTTCAAACTGACCTGCTACTCAGAGGAAGAAAGATGAGGATGTCCGTGTGTTAGTCCAGAGAGACAGGAGAAACAAATTCATAAACATGTGCATGTGTATAAGAGAGAGTTTTATATAAAGGGTAATTAAACATTACGAAAACATCGCAGTTCAGTCTATATCAAGTATGTAAGTCCAACATTAGCTCATCTGTCCCATACCAATCTGTAAAGTCCTCTTTTGACTCATGAAACACATCAATGATGCCGAATGCAGAATGATCTTAGGCCAGCAGGTAGAAAGTCTTTGGGTCCAGTGGCGGTGGAAGCATCTCAGCACTGGCAGGGTTCTCATGTGACTCCTCCAGTTCCCAGGGCTGCATCAGGGTACGTCCGTAAGGTTTCTCCTCAGAGATGTCTCTCAGGATGTGAGCAGAGAGAGAAGTGTCTCCCACTTCTGAGGAAATCCCGGAGTTCCCAGGATCCCAGGGATAGGCCATGCCCACATAGAGGCTTCAGGGGCTATGACCTGATTGACAGACTCAATTCCACCCCTTCACTCATAATCTCTCAAATTGACAACCGATTATGTAACCACTACAGTCAGCTTCTGTCAAGATTTACAGCAATCCTATCTAAGCAGGAAGCGACTTGATGCAGTGTTTGCATCGATATTTTCCAGAGAGGGTTGCATACCCTAGGAAAAGGCTGAGAAAGCTCTGGTAGTAAGACCTAAGCTATCTTGAGTTTTTGGCTAGGAGAGCACACATGTATCTATGTGCTGAGGCAGCTCTTGAGACAGGGATTGGTTGAGAGATGATTTTTATTCGTCTAGAAGAGAAGCAATAGTCTAAACCAGGATTGAAATGAAGGGATGGATGATTGCCAATATTTGATCATGAGGGAGAGAGAGAGAGAGAGAGAGAGAGAGAGAGAGAGAGAGAAGAGAGAGAGGTGACTTTAGTTTTTCAAGCCTAAACTACAAAAAAAGACTTATTGTTGCTGTTGCTATTGACTTGGCTCTGACTCATGGATGTCCCATAGGCACAGACGAGAACTAGCTGATAGGATTTTCAAGGCTGTGACTTTTGGGAAGCCTGACAAGTTTGAACTTCTAGCCATTAGCTCAGCACTTAATCTTTTGCTCCATCCAAGGACCTGAGAAGATACTATAAGTCAGAACCATCAACATTAGCCAATGACACAAGCATAACTTGTGGAGATCGTTTAAAGGATGCCATTAAAGGACTTTGAAAAACATAGTACTATGGTAAACAAAATGCAAGATGACATTTTAACCTGCACAACATAGTACTACGGTAAACAAAATCCAAGATGACATTTTAACCTGCACATCCTGGTGTGCTGTCTACCATGTTCTTCCTCCAGATCAGGGGCCATGCTGTTTGATTCCCCACTGAATACTGAGTGTCCAAGTACAGGCCAGTTCCTGGAAAAAGACATTATAATTGGTAAAGTAGAATATCAGTGAAAAAGAGGAAGACCCTTAATGAAGTGAATTCACACACAGAGGATGCCACAATGGACTCAAATATAGGCACGATTGTGGGGCCAGTGCAGGACAGGACAGTGTTTCCCACGGTGTGCTGTACAGAGAGAGGGAGGCTGACTCAAAGGCACCTAACAGCAGTACGAATAAGGGTCTAAATGTGTTAGTTCAAAAGCTCTAAGAACCACTCAAGGAAATAACATGTTAAACTTGGTTCATCCTAACATTTAATTTTGCCTTGAACCCTTCTGATAAAGAG
Organism: Nesogale talazaci; assembly: GCA_004026705.1. Lineage (NCBI taxonomy): Eukaryota > Metazoa > Chordata > Mammalia > Afrosoricida > Tenrecidae > Nesogale > Nesogale talazaci. The sequence continues at coordinate 155,010 of PVJH01001920.1, forward strand.
AGCCTACTTGTCTCATAGAATATTCTCCAGAATTTACTTGGAAAAACATTGCCTTTCAGTAATCGTTAATTGTCTGTCTGTCTATCTCGCTATCCAACTAACAGAACTAAAAGCAGTGAGATTTTTGCAAAGCATGTCCCTTGGTAAGGCACAGCCACTAGAGGAATGAATGGTTGACCTTTTGTTCCCTACCTGATCACAGGTCTTAAAAGGCTCGCCATCAATTTAAAATGACTTTAAAGCTCTAAATATGGCCCTAGGACTTCACTCTTTAATCTGGAGTTCAAGACGATGGTCACAAGCGTGTCCCGGAGGCAGTTTTGAGTACTTTTAAAGCTTCATTTAGTTTTCAAATGTTTATCCATGCTTCCAGCGCCAGGGAAGGGCAGGAAAGGCTTTCAGAATTCAATAGAAGTACAAGAAAAGATTGGGGCCCAGGACCTAATTATATTTTTTACAGATGCTGGCTCTATTGTAGAGGAACATTTGCACACCCTTACACATTCTGCAGGATTTGCACTTTGTCTGATCTATGAACCTCCATGAGGGGTGAGTAAAAATGGCAATGCAGCAAACATCGGTAACGTTTATTTTGTTGTATGTAAAATTCCTAAGAAGAAGAAAAATCAATACCTCCTAAAATTTAGTGCAATAGACTCCTTATGAACAATTGCAAGGCATATTCATATTCATTACACATATTCCAGTCAATATTATCATAACTGTATTCCATGGACACTCTTTCCTAATGATCAAGACAGGAGTTGGAACCTGGAATGTTTCTTTGTTACACTAAAATTCAAGCTCTGCTACTGCTTCTTTAACGACTAGTGGTCATGTTTGCCTCTTCTCAGAAAATAAAAAAGAATGCTATTTCATGAATGATTAAAGTGCTAGAAACCCAAGACTTTTAGTTCTTGTGCTCTAATGCTCCTGTGGCTCTTGTCTGATTAAAGGTACCTATCATTGAGCATATTTCACTTACAGTGTAATTCTTGGGTTACCAAGGTAACATTCAGGTTAATCAGCTGCACCACACTTTGCCTAATTGAGGGAGAGCACTTCAGCTCCCACTTGAGTCTGGAAGATAACAATCTTTTTGCTTTCATTTTTTTTTCCAGGCTGACATTTGGAGGCTATTTTAGATGCTCTTGACTTCAGAGCCTCTAAAATTTCCCTCTCTGGCCCTGACACATGCTACTCTGCCCTCCTATCACTTGTACTTGAATACATGAGTTTCACAAAGGCCATTTTCCTCTTACATGTGATTTGAACCATGTCACTATGGACTATTCTCTGGAATTGTAACCAGGGGGTTCAAATGGTACAGTAACATCAGCTCCTCACAACTTGTTTCCTATTTATTTTTCTTGTCTTGATTTTCTGAGTGCTTAAGTCAATGTGCCTGATTTCCATTTGAAGTAAAGGGTTGAGATTTGGCTGAACTTCCTAAAGTTTTGTGGACAAAGCCTTACGATGCCACGCTGTTGAGGCGAAGGGTCATGTAGCATCTGGTGTAGGTGACCATTGTTTGAGAGAGCCTGGCTGTGAGATGTTGCCAACAAAACGAAACAAAGTGCTCTTCCAGTTGTCCACGAGGTACAACCAATGGCAGGAGAGCACTATAACCATGATAGTTCTTAGGATCCCTCTGCCCAACATACTGACACTCACCTTAATGAACTATGGTCATCAATGCAGCGAACATTATCTAAAAGCTAACTAAAGTAAATAAATAACTTGATTCAATACTTTACTTGAGTGGGTAAGATTTTAAACATTTACAAGCAGCCATCTAAGATACAACTACTGCTCTCTCTTCATGTGGAGCAAAAACGACTTACAAAAGGATATGAAGGAAACCAAGATTCAAAGAAGAAAGTAGTCCACAGGATGACAGTCACACAAACCACGGGTCCTTCTAGCCTCAGACCAGAAGAACTAGATGGTACCTGGTTAACACTACTGACCATGCTGACTAGGGACACAAGTAGAAAGTCCCAAATAAAATGAAAGAAAGCGTAGAATGCAAACTACTAAAAAATACCAGGCTTCCTGGGTTGAGACGAGAGGAACCCCTGAAACTATTGTCCAGACATACCCTTTGACTTGGAACTAAAGTTATTTCTGGGGCACAACTTTTTTAATCAAACAATAGATTGGCTTGTAAAATAGAAAACATCACCTTGAGTAAGGTTTTTCCTTCAATAATCAACTCTACAAGGCCAAATAGTTCAGAAGATAAAAATTCAAGAATCAGCAAGGAAGATAGATTAATAGAAATAGAACAAATAGGATGGAAATAGTGAGAGGGCCACATTGTGAAAAATGTCATCAGAGTCATAAAACTATTTGTGTGAAAACTATTAAGCGGGCACCTAATTCACTGTATAAACTTTCATCTAAGTCAAAATAAAGTATTTAAAAAATATCAATAGCTTGCCTTAGCTTATCTATGTTTTCAAGGGTTTTTACATGAAATTTTAAGAGTTATTTGTACAATTTCCCTGCTACATTTTCATTGTCAGATTTGGGGAGAAATGATTGGAATGATGTTTTGGTCTGCTCTATTATCATCTTTGATAAATAGGCTTTATTCCAACTTGTCTGAGCCAAGATTCTCAGTGGGTTGGTAGCTAAGACCTACCACTCTGCACAATGTTGCTCAACACAATGTGATCACTCCCATAACGGGTTCTGCTTTGAGCAGCCAAATCCATTGTAAGATGACTAGAGTGTGTGTTAGTCCGGGTAGACTAGAGAAACAAATCCATAGACACACATATGGATATAAGGGTAAGGTTTATATACAAGAGGACTGGAACATTGAGAAAGCATCCCAGCCCAGTCCAGTTCAAAGTCATAAGGCCTATATTAGCCCATATGTCCGATACCAGTCTATAAAGTCTCCTTCTGACTCATGAAGTCACAGGCCAGTGGGCGCAGAGTCCCAGCGCTGGCAGGGGTCCCCCATGGCTCCTCGTTTCCAGGCCTCAGGATCGGTCAACAGCATCCAGTAGTGGTAGAAGCAACTCAGTGCTGGCAGGGGTCTCCATGTGGCTTCTCCAGCTTCAGAGGTCTGGTTCCATCAGGGCAAGACCATGTGGCTTCTTCTCTGGCTCCTTCACCTCCTGGGACTCTGCCATCTTGTCTTGTCCATAATTCATTTTCGCGGAGCTGACTCCCAACAACTGGGGAGAGAGCTTCTCATCTCCAGTCGGGAAATACTGCAAGATTTCCCAGAAGTCTCAGGAGAAAGCCATGCCCACATGGAGGCCTCATTGACTACTCAATGGCTATCTCCAGATTAATGGGCTAGACTCCACTTCTACATCTCAATCATGAATTTGACATAAGCACATGACCGCCACAGAGTGAGATGAAACACTCTTACTCAGAGCACATTCCTGATACAAGCAATTTATTGGAAATCTCCTTAAGCAGTTGGCCTGCTTCCAAAGTGAGAGCATGCTGTGGAAAAACTTGTTTGCATTTTGCTTGGTTGGAAATCTGCATCTGTCTCATCAGCCTTACAGGTCTTTCGATTTGAGCTCACAGTCTGCCCTATTGCCTACTAAGCCTGCTGACTTTGGATTTGTTTCCTTCTGCAGCCATGAGCCTGTAGTCTTCCTGTTGATCTTGGCTTCATCAGTCCTCACAGCTATGAGTAAGAAGAGCCTCTAGTTTAACATCTGAACTACAGACTTGGATCCTGTCTTTACAATGGTGAGTCATTTTCTTAATACAAATTTCTACATCTGTATCTACCCATGTATATAAGTATGCATGTGCCTGTAGACGTCACTCGTGTTGTTTCACCAGAGAACTCAGCCTAAGATGCCATCTATTCGATTGATAAAATTTAAAAAGCGCATCAAAGAATTGTTAAATATAAAACATCAAAATCACTTTTTGGTCAATCATATGAATTAGTGATTGTTGCTCTCAGGTATAATTAATTTGGTTCCCGTCCATAGTGACCATATGCACAAAAGAATGAAACAGCACCTGATCCTGTGCCATCCTTATGACTGCTTCTATAGGTGAGCCAATTGCTGCAGCCACAGTATTATTCTACCTCATGGAGACCTGTCTCTTTTTTTCTGCCTCCCCACTGTACTAAGCATGGTATTCTAGAAGGACTTGTCCCTTCTGATAATAGATCCAAAACATGTAAGACAGTCTTGTCTTTCTTGCCTCTTAGGAGTATTTTGGGCATATGTCTTCTAATACAGATTGGTTTATTCTCTTAGCAGTTCATGGTGCTTTCCATGCTCTTCTCTAGTGCCATAATTTAAATGCATCAACTTTTCTTTGGTTTTCCATCTTCAGTGTCCATTTTTTATATGTATATGAGGCAATGGAAAACACCATGGTTTGGGTCAGTTACACTTTAAGACTCAAAGTAACATCTTTGCTTTTTCATTCCCCAAAGGCCTTGTGCATCAGAGTTACCCAAAGCAGCATGGCTTCTGCACTCTTGGCTGCTGTTTTCATTAGCATTGATTGTGGATCCAGGCAAGAGAAGCTCCTCGACACCGTCCATCATTCCTCCATTTGTCATAATGATACCTATTCCAGTTGTGAGGATTTCGGTCTTCTTTACACTGAGTTATAATGCATCTGAAGGCTGCAGTCCTTGACTTTCATCAGCAAGTCCTTCAAGTCCTCCATAGTCTCAGCAAACAAGGTGGACCATCTGCATAGTGCAGGTTGTTCAAAAGCCTTCCCGAAATTCTAATGCTTTCTTCTCCTGGAGTCCAGCTTCTCTGATGATATGCCCAGCAGCACACAGATCGGAAAAGTATGGAGAATGGTTACATCCCTGACATTCCTTTGTTCTTTGTGCACAGCTGCCTCTTGATCCATGTACAAATTCTGAATGAGCCCATTCTTCTCAAGATTGCCTACAGTTTATTATGGTCCACATAGTTGAATGCCTTGCCATAGCCAATGAAATATGAGTAAGCATCTTTCTGGTCTTCTCTGCTTTCAGCCCAGATCAATCTGATATCAGCAATGATATCCCTTGTTTGACATCCTCTCTTGGATCCAGCCTGAACTTCCGGCAGCACCCTATCCACGAACGATCTCGAGCCCAATTTTACTTGTGGGCAGTATCAATGACATTGCTCTCCACTGTGAGCATCTTCTTGGATCACCTTTCTTTGGAATGGATATAAATATTGATCGCTTTCTGTCCGTTTCCCAAGTAACTGTCTCCCAATTTCCCAGCAATGATGAGGGAGTGCTTGCAGTGCTTCATCAGTTTGCAGAAATATTTCATTTGCTATTCCATCAATTCCATCAAGGTTGCTTTTGATGCTTTCAGTGCAGACCGACCTACTACTTTAGCAACAATTGGTTCTTGCTCACATGCTGCCTCCTGAAATGGTGAACTGATGACTAGTTATTTTGGGTACAGTGACTGAGTGCATTCGACCCATTTTCTCTTGATGCTTCCTGCAGCTTAAATACTTTGCCTTATTAAATAGCTTCTTCAGACACCCACTTTGATTTTTTTTCTTTACTTCCTATTTTTTAAATGACCTTGTGCCTTTTTCATGAATAATGTCCTCCCACAGCGCATCGAGTCTTTTTTCATTGGTGTTCACTGTGTCCTATCTATTCTTGAAAGGTTCTTCAAATGCTGGTGGGATAGAGTCAGGGTCATATTTTGGCTCTTGTGGCTTTTCAAATTTTTTCTTCAGCTTTATTCTGAACTTGCATATGAGTAATTGATGATCTATTCCACAGTCAGACCTCATTCTGCTCTTAGGTGCTGATATTGAGCTTCTCCATCATGTCTTCCCACAGATAGAGTCAATTTGATTTCTGTGTATTACTACTAGTGAAGTCCAGTTGTACAGTCACCTTTTGTGTTGTTGAAAAAAAGATACTTACTCTGAGGAAATCCTGGATTTTGCCAAATTTCTATCATGCAATCTTCAGCTTTATTTCTATCACCAAAACCCTATTTTCCAACTACTGTTCTTTCCTCTTTGTTCCCATCTTTTACATTCCAATCACCAATAATCACCAATGCATCTTGATTTCATGTTGGATCAAGTTAATACCAAACTTGTAATTTTGGATTTCATCATTTTTCTTCTTGAAGGACTCTCTTCTTGACTTTATGTTACTTACCTGAACACTTCATAAAATGAGATAATTTGTCTTTGGCTATTCTGACTTCTACTTTACAGACTTTTTGATTCTTGTGACTATAACTTTAGTTTTTGGTGATGTTTGTAACTCTGTTAAAAATATAAAACTTCTAATTAATATAAAATGGTGTTGTTGCAGTAAAGAAACAGAAAGTTTCTTCATAAAAGAGATATGTTAAGTGAAAATTAAGCTAATTAAGTCACATTATGTACAATATATAAGTGAATATTATAATCTGATGTTTGAGAAATCAGCAAATGAGCATTTTCTTTGTGAAATGTTCCACCATAGCTGAATACCATAAGTACCTGAAAACTACATAAGTGTATAGCAAGAGTTCCTTTGTTACCTAATACAGGCTTTGTGAGAAAATCAAGTGATATATATGTTTCATTTTTTTCCATCTAGGGCAATAATGGGAGATGGATCTCTGGAAGCTTGCAAATCTGGAGATATCATATTGACTATATGTTTATCTCTCTTGATGACATGTCTTAAGTATGTGAGATGAAGTCTTGTCATCATTGTCTCTAAGGAGTATCCTGGCTAGAATTATTCCAAGACAGATTTGTTTGTTCTTTTGTCAGTGCAAGGTACTTTCAGTTATTTTTGGCAGCACCACAATTCAAAGGCATTGATTCTTTTATGGTCTTCCTTCTTCACTGCTCAATTTTGGGGCAGTTGATATTAAGGAGTTCAAGAAGGAGGAGAATGTTTTGGAATAGATTGTGGTAGCAATTATATAATATGCATGATATGATTAAACTATGGAATGATATTATATCTATATTATCTCCCAGCAAAATGGTTTTGGAGAAAAAAAGCATCATGACTTGGGTCAGGTGCACGTTTGACTTAAAAATAACTTTTTTTGGGAGGGGGGCATCAATGCCCTCTAGTGGGAGTGGGAGGCCGAGTCTTCCTTCTGGAGAGCTGCTGTTGGATTTGAACCTCCAAGCTAGTGGGTCGCAGTCTCGCACTCAACCACTACGCCACCAAGGTTCAGCCCTACTTCAAAGTAACTTGTGTGTTTTTGGCGCACCAATCCTGACGATGTTCCTGCTTGCAGCAGCTCATTCACAGAGAGGACTGAAGGGCTGGCCTCACCTTGAGAGATGGCATGCCCTCCCTAGATGACATTGCTACAGAAGATAGCCCCGAAGATACAGTTCCAGGAGAGTGGCTGGTCTGACTCACCCACATGGGAGCAAAGGCACGAAGTCCCTGAGGAATCTCAACTGTACGCTTCTAACCGGAGGGGGCAGCGGGACCGCTCGGAACCTCATCTGTACTGGTTGGGGGGTTACACATAAAGGGACCAAACTGAAAGTCTAAAGGCATAATGGGTTGGGGGTGCCGCTCCACTCCTGACTACAGGAAGAGCAATGGGGACTTGTAGGATGCATGCCTTGCAGACACGAACGTTGAGAACTCTAAGGGGATAAGTGCTGTAAGGTAAGCGGGTCCAGGATATGGAACTTTGAAAGAAAAGGGGATTGGGCTGAGGGATTATAACAGGCTCTGTTCGCTATTTAATAGAGATGTTCATCTCCTCTGGGACAGGATACCAGCTACGTTTGGAACTATTTCTTTGTATTCTCTCTCTCTTTTTTGGAGTCTATCTATGTAAACTAGGCAAGATAAGCAATTCTAAGGGGACAGTGATGGGACTGAGGATTGGGGGTGGAGGGGATGAAAAGGCAAGAGTCAGGGGGAGGTGAGCAGTGATCCAGTAATGACAGGGATGGGGAAGTGGTAAGGCTTCTAAAATTGATGGGGTGTTGGTGGTGGTATAATAGTGCTCCTGATAGTATTTGATCAGTAGAAATGTATCTAAGAGGAATTACTGAGAGGTGACCCAATGGCTAAATATGACAGCAGATCAGGAGGAAAGAAAAGAGGAAAAGAGGAAAGAAGAAAGTTAAAATTATAGATAGGTGTATCTCTCTCTCTATGTATACATGTGTAAATACAATAAGGAAGCAGATGAACTTTGGTCCCCTACTTAAATCTTACTTAAGCATAAGAACAGTTTGCTTAATAATGCAACACTGTATGATTCCTTCTAAACATGATCGCCGAAGGCTAAATGGATGCATAAGAAAATGTAAAGAAAGCTGATGGTGCCCGACTATTCAAAGATATAGTGTCTGGGATCTTAGAGACTTGTAGTTAACGAAGCGACCATCTAGCAAGGAAGCAACAAAACCCACACGGAAGAAGCACAGCAGCTTGTGTGATCATGAGGCATCAATAGAAATAGGTATCAGAAGTTCAACAATGAGCAACCAAATTGATGAGATGAAGTGTGGACAAAATATGGAGGCTCAAAACCCACCTGTAAGATAACTGGGGAGATGCTCACAGATGGGCCAATGGAAGGGATGATAAATCCAGGGTGCAGTATAGCATTGATGAAAAAACTCTATTCTAGTTCTTTAATATTCCCCTCCTTACTATTATCTCATTAATGTTGTTAGACCTGCCAATGTTCATTTGTATAATTAAGCTCATTTGATTCATGAAACCAAGATAGAGAATTTTTTCAGAAATAGTAATAGGAGTAATGCTTCCCTGAAGATATGGAAGAGAGAGAGCAGAAAAAGGGGAAGAGGTAACTGATAGCAAGGATGGATGTATAACCCAACTTAAGGGAAGTGTATAACAGAATTGTAAGTGAATGTATATCTTGAATGGGGTAATTTATAGCAAAAAAAACAGTAGTAATATGTAATAAGAATAATAGGGGTTCCTGTGAGTTAAGGGGGGGAGGGGAGAAAGAGAGGAGCTGATATCAAAGAGTTCAAGAAGAAAGAAAATGTTTTGAAGCTGATTGTGATACAATTATACTTGATCTAAATGAATTATGGAATGTTAGGATATCTGTAAGAACTCCCAATAAAATGATTAATTAAAAAACATTTACACTCTGAAATCCTGTATATAGTCATATATAACTGTATATAACTATGATTTGGAATCAACTCAATGGCTGTGAGTTGGGTTTTTAAAAAATACTGTTGTTCAATTTAAAAAACAACATAGTTGTGTATTTCTAAAAAAATCACCTAGAATTTATGTGAATATGTGGTGTAAAGTAATGGCTCAACTGGGCTTATTTGAGATATTTGAAGTAGCATTTTGTGGTATTCATCTACAAATGTATGTTTTCTTCTTTGCTGCATATCACATATGGTATATTTCTGCTCCATCTACTCTATTCCACTAACTTGTTATTCTTATTGTTCTAGACGGCTGCCTTTTTAAACTGGGGTCATTAATTAGTTTTAATTAGTACCCAGAAGGAATGAGGATTCTTTTGTACCAGAAGTTACCAACTGAGCTTCGAAGTTGTAGTTTTATTATTGACACACTAAATCATATAATACGAACCCATACCCATTTATACATTTGATCGCAACATTTATGAAACAATTCTCAATCAGTTTCTTACACAGTTGATGAGCTGTTTTTCTACTCATTTATTTCAATACTTTTCAGAGGAAAGCTCATGACATCCCTTGTTTGCCCATATCATAAACTGGCTTTAAGTAAACTAGCTCGGAAAGAGTGATCTGCTATTATATTTAGGTATAAAATGAAGGAGAAAAAAGAAAAAAATGGGAAAAAGTTTTATTTTATACCTGAGTAATAAAAAGGTGATTTTGAACATCCTTGAGCAATAAAATTACCCTTCTTTCCTGCTCATATCTTAATTTTAACCTCTTTTACCTTTCTATGAATAAGGCCAATTGTGGTGGTTCGCTTAGACTATCCAAGCACAACTTGCATTTCCTACTATAAGCCATCATGAATCTAAAAATTACTATCAATCTGGAATTTTTCATCTACTTTTTGTATTTAATTTGAATTTAATATTTCTTGGATATACTACTGTGTCATAAGTGTTGTAGGCAACATACACTATTGGATTCTAAAGAACACAATACGCTCTGAGTTAATTACTCTGTTGAACAGATTTTAGCTGTTTTCAAATAAGGATTTTTTTTTTATCCAGATGTAATCTGTGCAACTTTTTCATGTTCTACGAAATTAGCATTTGATCTCTGTTTAACCAAAATTTAGTTCGTGATGTTGACACCCCTGCATTTTAACGCTGGGATTTCATTGTGGGACACAATTCCTTTCAATCAACTTACTATCCCGTCTTGGTCTCTAAGGGACAATAATTGAGTTTAGGCTCGTTTTAAATAGCGATAAGGAAAGGGAACACAGATGGGTATTTCATTGATTGAAACTAACCCTGGCCTAAGGCCTCAGTGTCAGGCATTAGATTAGGACATTATGGAGAGAATGACAGAGTTTTGGTACTTTATTCCTCTCAATAACATTCTTTCACATATTAAGTTTATCCTCCCCGAGGTAGCTACTTCATCATGCAGAAGGCCTTAATCCACTGATGGGACTCTCCCTGCTCTCTCTTTGATGCAGCCTCTGTTGACAAGAGTAATGCGCTCTGTGTCAGACAAAGTACTCGTGACAAGGACAACTGAATACGGCTTTGAGATGCACGGTGATCCGACCCAAAACAAGACGAAACTTACAACGCAGGCACACAGACCCGCAAACACAGGCACAAACCTGTGGAACACAGACACGCCGGCAAACACAGCAGCCGACAAAGCTCGAGCTTTTCTGAAATGAAGTTATGATGTTTGCAGTCCTGTCGACGCAGACATTAGGATTTCATCAAGAAGACCCTGCGTTACTGATCTCCTTGTTCGGCACTTTATCTTTTCTTCACCTTTGACCTCCCTTTCAGGCTCTCTTCAAGGCATCAGGAGCATAAGCCCTTGTGGTGTTCTTTTAGAAGCAGGATTGCTGCCATCCCCTCTGGTGAGTTTAAGCAGCTGCCAGAGTCGGAGTCAGTGACAAGGTTGGATACAGATTTGGTATCCTGGCTGGGAAAGAGATTATGGGTCAGTCCCCAGTGTTGGGACACAAAAGATTCAAGCAGTTCAGGATTTTTTGGATATCCGAAAAAGATTTCATGAAATTTGTAAAGATTTAACAGTGCATCGTCAATTTCATGTGGTCTAAACAGCTTTTGCTAAGTAAAACTCTCTGTAGTCAGTAAATGGTGTTTTCACAGCTAAGCAATTTTTCCAAGATTGAGGAGCCTTGGAACAATTTAATTCCACCAGATTGTAAGGTTGCTGGATGAAGGAGTTGGCCTTTTGTATTTGGACTCCTTAGCTGTTTATGGGTAGCAACTGCTTTCTTATGTGGTGAAGATTTCCCTGTTTACTCTAGTAAAATTAGCCAGCCAAAAGACGCCTTTCTTATTCTTCAGTGTATGATGTGGTATGTGATATATGATAATACTGCTTTCCCTATAAAGGGGAAAAATACATTAAAATCTATCTATCTATCTATCTATCTATCTATCTATCTATCTATCTATCATCTGTCATTATCTCATCATTATCTCTCCTTTGGGATTTACCTAGCCTCAAGAGCATTCCTTAATTCTAATGTTTGATATAGAATGTTTATATGAAAAAAAGATAGACTCTAATTGGATGTTGACTGTGTATATTTCTGAAAATCCCAAATTTAATTTACCAAACTCTTCAATATTTGAAAGGCAGAGAATTTACCGTATTTCTCCTACCCCCACAGATTCTTTATTCCCTTCACCCCTATATTCTCCAAAAAGCTCTTAAGATCCCACAGGACGATTGTTATTGTAGAGAGGTCCCTGCTAGAGATAGTGCGAAATAAATCCAAAGCAGGAAAGGTCCAACATTAAAAGACAGAACACTTGGCATAACTGTCATATGTTCCCCATCAGAGACCATTGGAATGCACAAAGGGTCAACCCTCTGGCAAGCTCTTAGTGTGGGAAGCAGTGTGCAGTCACACACCCCAGGGCCTGCCTTCAACAGTGTTCCAATTGCTGGTCTAAAGTAGGCTCATTCATTTTAGCAGGGCATACTTCAGGATAGGGGCATTGTTTCACTACTTATGTCTTTTTACCATGTTTGGTAACAGTGCTTGTTAGCTCCATCCTTTCCCCAACTAACTAGGAACCAACTGACTTAGTTGTTTGAACCAATACAACAAAAATTCACTGAAAACCCAGAATTACTGAACAACACATACTGACTGTACATGGAACACCAGACCATGAGTTCCCTACCAAGAACGCCAGCGTACTTGGATTGATAACGCTCAGCAGACTCCAGAATATAAACTCAGTGTGGGCACCAAAGAAATAGAAGCGAGGTTCTGAGTGCCGACTAGCAAATGGGTCTTGGGAACCACAGCACCCAAAGATGGCCAAGGCCTCCCGAGTTGGCGAAGCTCTCTTTGAGTTTGGTTTTCATTAGGATCTAACTAGAAGTTCCTGAAATGGCAAATAACTCAAGAATTAGATACTATTTTGTGGGCATTCCAGGCTATTCTGTGGTCCCAGTTTGGAAGCTAGACATTGTTATATCAATAAAGAATCTGGGCGTATTCGCTCTTTCTTTCCTCCTCCTCCAAGGTCCTAAAATTAGTTTGAAGCAGAACAGAAATTCAGGTTCTAAGAGAGTTGAATTACTTAATAAACCTAATTAAAGGGTTTTATTCCTTTTTATGAAACAGGTAAAATGTTTGACCCTACTTCTTCATTTCTGAAGCAAAGGAGCCAGTATGAAACAAAATGTGTTTGTATTTATAATTAATGTTTCCTTTAAAACTTTCCTGGGAAACTCTTAATGACTAAATTCTCACACCGACCACCACAAGGCACATAAACATTATGGACTCCTATCTTTCTTGGACATGTTCATCATTATGAAGATTGTCTTTTATGATATTCATATGAGTTTGACCCGAGTCAACAAAAAACCAGGGAAATCGATTAGAGAGGAAAAATCAGCCTTAAGTCTTCTCTTCCCAAGGGGCTGCCTGTGGCCGCCGGGCAGGCAGGGCTTGCATGTGGCTCGTCTCGAATACAATTGTGAAATAAAATGAGGCGGATGCTGAAGTTCAATCCTTTAAAAAAAAAAAAAGAAGTGTCCCTTTGGTCCATTCAAACTCCCACTAAAGCTTGTGCTTTCATGCCATTTAAGTCCTGAATGAAAGCTCCTTATAATGAGGCAAAACTCTGATGTGGAAGAAGGGCCAGTTGGCCTGAATTCCTAGGTTAGGTTTCTTCCTTTTAAAGTAATCATTTACTCATCTTGTGCTGGTGATTTGGGGCTCTTACATTCTCTGGCAGTCAAGGAAAAGTTAGCTCAAGTTTTGCTCCCTCGACCATTAACAGATGGCACGCAGATCTAAGCATCAGCTGTGGTTCCCGGGCCACAGGCAAAGGGTGAGGGCCGCTCCCCTGTGGACACCCTCAAAAGGCCCTAAGCTCGAGTAACACAAATGAAAAGGTCTAGTGCTGGTGTTAATTACGCAGAAACCACACAGAAAGGGCTGGCTGTTACTGAGTGGAGAGGTTGGGCATCTCTTCTTCCCCAGATAAAAGGCTTGCTATGAAAACATTTTGCGGAGGACAATGAAGGGAAGATTAGCATAATCTTTTGCAGTATCCTCAGTAAGCTATCCATGAGTGAGTTGCTTTTTTTCTCATTCCTTCAGCTCTAATGTCTGGATTTAAGGAATGGTATTGTTAAGAGTGGGCTTTGTCCTTGAAGCCTGACAGTTGTGTTTTTCCCGCCTTCATGTGATCATCCCAGTCACTAGTCCCTTGCTCTTTGGGGAAGCAGACAATGGGAGGGAAAATGGAAGTGTCAGTTCCCTGACAGGACCTCTCCGTGCTGTTATTCTTCCAGACTCGTAGGGTTTGGGTTTCTCCTTTCTTCCTTTCTTTTCTGTTAAAATATTCTTTCACTCCTGCTCACTGTTAGAAACTGGGTAGTCCCTTCAATATCAATATGAGGAAAATGTGGAGGAAGACACTAAACTTCAGATTGGTAGGCAGCTTCAAAGAATAATAAAAGAAGTTCACATCGTTTGGTATTCTCTACACTTCTGTCAGAACATTAAACCACCATTCTTACATCAGTATCCAAAATGTGGGTAGCTGTTAAAATAGTTATTCAGATGTATGCAGTGAAAAACCTTGAGTGTTGAGTTTTTCCATGAGGAGAATGTAACCACTTGCACAATGCAGCTTAATGTCGTTCTCTAGGGGGCTGGTCTGATGGCTAATACACTAGTTTGTTGGCCACTTTGATCCTGGCTACCCTGTTTTAAGTCTTGCTACAACTGGTTAAGCTGGTCTTCTGTAACCCCGGGGATCACTTGCGGGTTCTGAAAGTCATGAGGCTCAGTCCCCAAGATCAAAATATAAAAATAGGTCTGGGGTCAGGGAACTCAACAGACCCCCAGAAGCTCTTCACTTTTGCAGCTGGAGACTGTCTCTTATGTATTTAGAATTCGTCATTAGGATTCTGACAAAGAAGTGCAGTATGGGATTGCTGCAGGGCAGGCTCTTTGAATCTTATTCCTGATAAAAAATACCCAACTTCTGGCTGCTGACAGGAGACAAGGCACATACAAGGAAAGCATTAAAAAGCAGCTTATCTCTATTGATGGCTGAAGAAGGGTCAGAATGACTGAGTTTGGGGTTTCGGTGGAGACCCTAGAGTTTATTTGTTTATGCCAATTCAGTTTTGGGAGTCACTGGTGGTTTTTAAGGACTGGGAGATCCCGTTACTATGGGTATCTTAAAAGCTAGTGCCTGTTAATTTAGTGGTTACCCTAAAATTCCACTGAGTAAATTATTGACAGGATCCTATTCTAGACCTAGACGGTCATTTGTCATGCTGTCCAAGGCAAATGGACACTTAGTGTTTTGCCTACCAGACTTAGCTAAGATCTTCTCTCCAAATGGAGTTATTTGATTTGGTCTTATTTTCTTTCGTTCAGCACTAGTTTACAGTCTAAACCAAGATCTGATATTTGATGCAGACAAGTTGAGTTAGAGGTCTGAGGTCACCATGTTGCCATCGCATCACGCTGAAGAAGAAAGCAACTTGGCACACCATCTTACAGGTGAGGTTATCAAACGACTCTATGGAGTCAAAGCCAAACCAAGCCACTCTCCCAGGAGACTGCGTGATTTTCTGGCAGAGTGGACAGAGGACTTGATGCCGAGCTTAGCACCTTACAGAGCTTTCTAAGTTTCTGGGTGACATCCAAACTTTTATGAGCACTTATTCTATTATATGTACAGCGGTCATCTCAATTGAAGGTGTCATGTCTGCTGAAAGGATTAAATGAAAATCTTGCATTTTTAGAGTAATTTATAAACTGTACACACCCAAAGCTGCCGAAGACATCCTTTTGTGATGCTGAACATGTTATCAGGAGGGACGAGTCCCTGCAGAAGGACTTCATTCTTGGTGACCTAGAGGGTCGAGGAAAAAGATGAAGACACTCCTTGAGATGGATTAACAAAGTGCCTGCAACAATGGCCTCAAACGTAACAGTTGTGAGGATGCCACGAGACCACTATTACACTGAGGGTGATTATAAGTGGGAACTACAATATGTGCTGGAGCATAATCCCACCTGAATATCAACCAGGGCACCTAATTTTACCACAGAACTGCATTCAAATGTGCTGAAGAGCTCAGTGTGTACACAAGTATCTCTGGGATCTCAAGAGCACCTCGCAACAACAAACAGGGACACTCCAATGGACACGTGGCCATGAGACTGAGAAGCCTCAACAGCAACTAGTTTGCTTTTTTTCTTCTTCCCATACTAATATCTGGGGGCTTTATTTTCATTTGTGAGTAACTCCAAAGTCATTCTGCTTCACCACGGTGTCTCACTGTGTCCAGAGGTATTCTCCTATAAAGCAACTAAGTACATGGATTTTGAAAGAGCACAGTCAAGCCCGAAGCCTTGCTTCACACCACTCTTGATCTCTTGATGTCCCTTTTCTGCAGTTGACACTGTTTTCTCTGCCTCAGGAGAGTGTTCACATCCCTCCCTCAGCCTCTACTTCTTGACTTCCACAGGAACCTTACCGGGAGCTGGTTCCACTGTTCTCTTCATTTCTCAGAGAAAATGCTTCCATGTTTATCTTCTGTGATCCTAATTCCAATAATTCATGACATACTTAAAAATGTTTCTTAGCTTAGGTGGCTGTGGTAGTTACACATTCTGTTGTCAATTTGAGACTTATGAGTGATGGGGTGGAGCTTAGCCTGCCAATCAGGCCACAGCTTGGTGACTTCATTTGGAGGCACTCAGGAAATAGATGGAGTTACACTAGTGCTCTGAGCTGAGGAGCCACGTGGAGACCCCTGCTAGCATTGAGATACTTATCACAAACAACCCCAGGTTCCACAAACTTTCCGCCCAATGATCTGTGATCATTCTGCATTCTGCATGTGTTTCATGAATCTGAGGAGGAATTTATAGTTTGGTATTGGACATATGGGCTACTATTGGACTTGATCCAGAATGCTTTCTCAATGTACAATTACTCATTATATAAAGCTCTTTCTTAACTTACATGAGTGTCTATGAATTTGTTTCTCTAGTCTACCCAGGCTAACATAGTGGCATTTCAGAACAACTTTGTACTAGTGAAAACTATTAATCAAAATCCCCTTTCCCTGTTCCTTAATTTACCTTTTCCTGCCCTTGGAGTCATCTGTCTGTGTACATGGATAAGATACTCCAGGGCCATAGAAGGCAGTCCGTGGGACTATGTGATCTACTTGTGATCGCATAAAGCCAGGGCTCAGTTCAGTCAGAAACTTGCAAATGAATTTGGTTATAAAATGAGTCATTATATATTTTCTTCCTGAACATTTTTGGGAAATGTAAAACTAAGGATATTGCTGTAGCCTGAAAGGTGGATATTTCCCTCCCTTCCTTCCTTCCTGGTATTCTACTATTGCATTAATTGCATAAATAATTTATAATACTATGATATTACTTTCACATATCCCTTTCTGTGAATGGGAATTGGAAGTTGTAGGAATACAGGGCATTGAAATGACATGCAAGTAATAGTATTCTTTAGAGCTATTTTGGACTTGTTTGCTTACTATACTTTTATTTACTTAATCCTCAGGTTGCTCCACATGACCCACACTGAAGCGAGATGGAAGCCTGAAGTGGCTAGAGTAAACAGCTCAGACCAGTCAGATGCCTCTGAGGTGATGGGTGGGGTGACTGTGCCCATGGAACTCTGTAAACACTTTCCTGAGAGGGCTGCGGTTCTGCGTCTAATCAGGTCAGTTCCACCTCAGCTTTCCTAGCAAAATAATATAAAGGTGCATTTCTTTGTATTCCTGTTTTTATTTTTTGTTGTATTTTTATTTGTTCGACAATCTCTTTATATTTGCATTATCACATATCTAGGGCAATGTATTCTGCTGTGTCTTATTGAAACTTTTTTTCAGAAACGTGCTAATTTAGTAGTTGTTGTTTTTCTTAGGTGCCATTGGGTGGGTTCTGACTTATAGCAATGCCACGAACAACAAAATGTCATGCTGCCTGGTCCTGGGCCATCCTCGGCACAGATTCTGTGTTTAATTGAGCTGATTGTGGCAACCAGTGGGTCAGTCCATCTCGCAGAGGTGCTTCCTCTTTTTCACTGACCCTCTACTTGAGCAAGCATGATGTCCTTTCTTTGCTTCTAATTTGCTAATAGTATATGTTAATATCAATGCTAAATAGTGGTCACAGAGGCATCATGAAGTCAACAATAGTGAAATTCTTAGAGGGGAACACATATCTAGTATAACTGTTTCTGAATTTCCTGCCTGTTTGGAGAACTGTGGTAAGCTGTGTCCAGAGATAGTCTGGTTCCACTTTATAGACTTACTGCAGGTAGAGGAGAAATATTCCAGAGGTCCAAATAGCATATAACAAAAACAAACTCTGCTGTCACGGAGTGTATTCCAACTCAAATCTGCCCATTTAAGACAGAGCAGACAGAACCACTCCCAGAATTTCGGAGGTTGTATATCTCTACAAGAGCAGACAGCCTCATCTTGCCCCCAGTGGAGCAGCTAGTGGGTTGGAACTGCTGACCTTGTGGTTAGCAACTAAATTTATGATCCACAATGACTCCCAGGTTCCTTGGGTCCAAATTGTATGAAATAATATTTCATTGTTAGAAAGAAAGTCTGTGTTAAGCACCGAATAAAAGAAAAGGGGAAATAATTAATATTGCAAATGGTGGGCAGTCAGGTCCTGGGCATGAATGAAGACTTTTCACAGGCACCATTGACACAAGATACTAAGAACGTAGTGTGTGCTCGCTGTCATTACAAGAGTATTGTTCTTAGACTACTGGCAATGAGGACCAGACCATAGGAGTTTTGTTGTTATTTTTTTTAGAGACCACTGCCACTATGTCGACCCATTAACACTGAAGGTTTTTCTCCTTTTTCACTGACCCCCTATTCATCAAGTGTGATGTCCTTTTCCAGGGACTAGTCTGTCTGAGGATGTGAGATCAAGTCTTGCCATCCTATCTTCTGGCTGTACTTTTTCCAAGACAGATTTGTATGTTCTTCTGGTAGTTCATGGTACATTCAATATCCATCACCTTTAGTTTTCCTTATTCATTGTCCAACTTTCACAAGCAAATGAGGCAATAGAAAATGCCTTAGACTTCAAAGTGACATCCTTGCTCTTCGATACTTTATAAAGGTCATGTGTAGATTTACTCAATGCAGTAGATCATTTGATTTCTTGATTACTTCTATCAAAGTAATCAAACATCGAAGTAAGTTAAATCCTTGACAACATCAATCTTTTTTTTTTTTTGTTTAACATGATTGTTGTCTATTGGTCTAGTTGTGAGGATTTGGGCTTTCTTCCCCCCAACCCAAACAGCTTTATTGTCACATAATTCACATATCATACTTTTCAATAGTTCAAACCATGAAGAGTTGTACAATCATCACCATTGTCAGTTCTATAACATTTCCTTCATTCTTGTACTCATGGTTATTAGCACCCCGTTTACCCCCACCCTCCCCTGCCATACCCTCAAGGAATCATTATCCCAGCAACTGTCTCTAAAGATTTATCTATGCTGAATTTTATAAGCAAAAAACATTTAAAAGCAAACAAACAAAACCACTGAAAAGACTAACAAAGTAAAAGCTCAAAGATAAAAATATCTCTAGAAAAGAAAATATTAAATATTAAAATAGTTTAATGTTTAAAATATTACATAAAATATTAAAAAATATTAAAATATAGAACAAATTTAATTGGATCATCAGGGAGATCAAATGATAGGGTGCTACATTTTAACCTAGTTGCATCAGCAACAATCAATTTCAAGATTTTGATCTTCTTTACATTGAGTTTCATTCCATACAGATTTTTTGATACCAGTAAAGCAAAATTCAGCAGGATGAAAGCAATAGGCTATCCCAGTTGACAATCAATTTCTACTTACCCAATCTGAGTAGTGTGAAAATTTTGGGACTGCTCAGAACAGAGATACTATAAATTCCTGTACCTCATCAGTTGTGTTTTCTCCACACACTACTCCCCAGGGAATTATTAATCAAAGTGGAGATGAGCTGATTAACATGATTAGAATTAATGAAGCCTAAAGTAAATGAAGAACTACACGGCTGACTCAAGCCGTGATATTTTCAATGCCTTCAGGTGTATGTGAAATTTGGATATTGAATAAGAAAATCCAAAGAAGCACCAATGAGTTTGAAGCATGGTGCTGGCAGAGAACATTGAAAGGGTCATTGACTGTCAAAAGAACAAACAGTTCTGTCTTGGAAGAGGTATCACCAGAATACTCCTTAAAAGTAGCAATAGTGTGACTTCATCTCATGTATTTTGGACAATTTGTCAGATCAGTCTCTGGAAAAGGTCTTCATGCTGAGTAAAGAAGAGAACTGAGCAAAAAAGAGGAAGATCTTGGACAAGATGGATTGCCACAGTGGCTACCTAGAGGAGCTCACATATAAGAACAACAGTGAGAAGGACACAGGATTGGAAAGTGTTTTGTTTGGTTGTACCGAGGGCCACAATGAGTTGGAACAGACTTGATGGCACTTAAGAATACTAAAGTTAATTGATGGTGGTGATGAAGTATAGTTTCCTGATTTCGAAGAAGGAACCCTAACAATAAACCACTTAAAAAAATCCCAAGTCTGTTAAGTGAATCAGTAATGAAAAGTATTCACCACCTTGACTTCTGAGGGCAGAGTCTGGCTCTTATCTGGCTCATACTCCTAAGGTGGAACCAAAGAAAAGCCCTCATCTTACTTTGGGCTAAGTAATGGCTGGATCACCGCCAGGTGTGTGTGTGTGTGGGGGGGGGGGGGGTTCCCACACAGGAGCTACTCTGAGGGAGAACGATGAGGTTTCTGCCCCTGCAAAGATTTATGGACTTCAGAACTCTATACAGGGGGTCTTTGAGTTGGAATGTACTAGAAGGCAATGGGTTTAGTTTTCATTTTTTGGTACATGGTGCATGGGGTGTGGAGGCAGTGGTGGTTTAAAATTCACACCTTCAATGCAGGAGACCCAGGTCTGCCTCCCAGTCAATGTACTTCCTGAACAGCCACTGCCAGTCTGTCCCTGATGGCTTACTTGTTGCCCTGAGGCTTAATAGATTTCTCTGGGGCTTGCAGACTAAGACAAATTAGGAAGAAAGGGCTGGTCATCTAGTTTTCTTTAAAGATCAGCCTGTAAAAGCCAGATGAATCCTAATAGTCTTATTATTGATGAAGTTGTTATGTGTCAGAAACCAACTTGATGGCAGTAACAAAAACATAGCCTGGAGTCTGTGTTGTTGTTGTAGTGAGGTGCCATCCATTTGATTCCAACTCACAACAGAATGAAACTTCACCTGTCTTGGGTCACCCTCATAACTGTCCCAGTGCTTGAGTTGTCCCCTGCTCTCTGCTGTACTTGAAAGCGTGCCCCAAGAATAGAAGACAAAATCGCATCGTCCTTGCCCCTAGGGGGTATGTCGGGCAAATGATTACAATGCTTGGCTGCTAGCGAAAAGGTTGAAGATTGGAGTCCATCCAGAGATGACTTTTTGTTAGTAGCCACGTGTGCTAACTTGACTCTACTCAGGAACACTCAGATTAACTAGCAGGGAAAAATCCTTTGATGTATCAAGACCTATGAAGGATAAATTTTGATTGAAGGCTATTTTGGGGTGAAGGAGACATAGAATATATGCCATTATCCAGAGCGTGGGTCTTGTAACCCCTTGCCTTAGGCAACCGAGATCTAGAAATGAAGACAGGGTGTAGCTTCCCTCTATCACATATTCAGATGCTGTTTTCTCTTTTTGAAACTGCACAGCTATAACTCTCAGAACCTAATACAGTTGTCCTTAAACATACTCCCCTTCCCCCAATTTGGATCTTATTTATGTAAAAATCTATGCTTTTAGACTTTTCAAATTGAGCAAGGGGCGTCGGTCAGACCAGAGGCCAGCCAATGCTAGCCCAGTCAGGTTGATTGTGTGCAGCTTTGAGACTGTATATCTTTTTGTTTTGGTGAAAGGCCATGGAAACAAGCTGTCATAACACCTATTACAATATTTCCAGAGTGACCCAGCAGGAGAAAAAAAAATCAGTCGAGAGAGATTGGAATATAGAGAAGAAATAACTGGGTCCACAGAGGGTTGTGAGAAAATGAGGGATCAGGAACTCAATGCGGAGTCTGATACAAGGACAGTTAAGACAATATGTTTTTTGAAGATTTTTAAAAAGTCTGAAGAGCCACTATTGTCTGAGGGCGGCTACTATGATGCTTTCTTCTAACTCCGAGGGTTCTCCAGTGTAGAGTAGTTCCCATGGGTTTGTCAGTTGTCATCGAGTTGAAAACCATGAACTGTGCTCCGTGGTTTGAGTTCTGGAAATCAGATCGCTAGACTTGTCTTCTGAGGCATTTTTGAGAGGATTAGAACTAAAGTTTTAGGTTGGTAGTTTTGACATAACTCTGTAGCATAATTGCAGGTGTGTGGTCTCTCTGCCCCTTGCTTTGCCTATGGGGAAGTAGAGGAGTCCTGCAAATGCTTCCACTCTACTACCAGATGAAAGATTGTCAGTCAAACCCACCCAGAAATGTCTTGAAAGAAAGGCCTGATGATGTGTTTTAAAAAACACATAGTTAAGAACCACCTCAACAATGGAGGAGCATGGTTAGAAGTCACATCGGCACAGTGGAAGCCTCTCTAATCTCAAAAAATAAAATAAGGGGGATGAGAGATCAATGAAGCTGTAGTTTCGATTCCCAGTTTTCTACTTATGGACTAGCGTTGCATGTATAACATCTGCAGCCTCCATGTCCTTATCTGTAAACAAAGACAGCGCTGTCGCACATGCTCATCTCAATCAAACACTATGAAGAGATCATGAATTACTACTCTACCATTTCACGACTCATCCATCAGGTTGTTGTGCTGTGGTATCTGGGGTGTTACTAGGGTACTGCACACTATAACACTGGTATTTAAAAGCTCAACAAGGTCACACATGGTAGGCAAGAGAGACTAGGAAGAACAACTGATGACTTGTTATGAAAATTAGCCAATAAAACCTAATGAAGAAGGTTGTTTGACACATTTGCTTTGGGCACATCACCAGGAGGGAGTTCTTGCTGGAGGGGGGCATGTTTAGTGAAGAGGAGGGCCCATGGCCGAGGACTCCCTGAGTGAGACAGACCAGTACAATCACCACAGTCCTGGACTCAACACTGCGGGCCAGTGTGAGATGGCACAGGAGCAGACCCACTTTGCTGTATTGCGCATTAGGTGGGCATGAGTCAGAGTCGATTTGACAGCAGCTAACAACAAGGAGAGCGTGTTACTATTTTTGATGTCACTGATGTTCATGAAGCACAGGCTAGTGATTTCTATATCCTGTGCATAATTGAGCATAAAATATAGCCGGGCATTGTGAGAAGTACAGTGAAAGGTCCCAATGGGGAGAAGTTGGTGTGGGCAGCTGTGGCCAGTGAGGTATTCGCATTGTACTTAAACCTTCCTCATTTTCCTGAATGTGTTTTTACCCTTGAACGTAGCAGACTTAGTTAGCTCTGACAGTAGCTAAAGCTTCAATTAGGCTGGTATTCGCGGAAAGTTGACATACCCATTTCTTCTACGTGTTTGTACAGACACAGAAGTGAGTCTGTATTGGGGTTGTGTTTTGGCAGGGTTTGAAGTCATGTTCAAAGACCTAAAAAATTGAATGACTGAGGACACAGACTAGAATTCTAACCTTCAGCATGCGTGCAAAATCAAAAACATGCAAAGTTTGTGGTATCTGAGCTTCATCTGATCATGCGTACATGAAAGTATAAAATGAAGGCCCAGAAATAGGAGCCTTGTCAGTTCGAATGTTAGTTAAATAAGTACATAAGATAAACAGTTCATAGAAGGTTATGCAGCTGAATTTTCAATTGGAAAGCACATGAGACTTTTGCTGTACTATCTCCTAGTAATCAGAGACTGTTGGATTTGTTGCTTATCCTATTTGTGCAGACAAGCTTTTGAGTTTTAATGGGGGAGCTTTAATATGCCTACATCTTCCACCCTCTGAAAATTCGTTATACACGCCACAGAAGCCTCACTTTCTCCTCTATAACATTGTTTAGGAAACAGTTACATAATCAAAGTGTAGCT
Source organism: Nesogale talazaci (assembly GCA_004026705.1). Classification (NCBI taxonomy): domain Eukaryota; kingdom Metazoa; phylum Chordata; class Mammalia; order Afrosoricida; family Tenrecidae; genus Nesogale; species Nesogale talazaci. The sequence continues at coordinate 178,798 of PVJH01001920.1, forward strand.
ACTTTTCCTCCCATCCCCCTATCTCTGACTTCTCACCCCATGTTGTTTTATGCTGAATTTTCTTCCTTGAGTGCACTCATAGTGGGCAAGACAGACTAGGAAAAGAGACATGGGATTCTGCAGTGAAGATTCCTGGTCAGCATGGAGTAGAAGAGGAAGCTGGGAACTGGGAATTAGGGATTCACTGTGGAGAGCATTTTGACTGGTCCAAAGTAGCTGTTTTATTCCTCTCTTACACTTTTCATAAGCAAGGCAGGGGTCATGACTGAAACAGTTCACTTAAATTCTTTGACTTTAAGGTAAACTGTGAATATGTGTGCCGTGAGGCTATACATGTAGTGGGTAAATGTAAGGGGTTTATTGTCAAATCCACCACTTATCTGTTAGCTTCTAATACTGTTGTGGTTTGTGCCTTGGTATGAGGCTGGAAGCTGTTCCACAGGTATTCCGAATCTGTTCACCATTAAAATGCCAGTATGGTCACTGATGGTGAACAGGTTTCAGCAAAGCCTCCAGACTAAGACCAGGAAGAAGGAAGAGGCAGTCCATTTCTCAAAACTTAAGCAGTGAAAACCTTATGAGTGGCAGTGAAACATTGTGTGAAGAATGATTAATGTGAGTGCCTCAGGTTGGAAGGATCTCACACTATGACTGGGGAAGGACTTCATCCACCCAGTAGATCAGCCCTAATGACATGGGACCTTCAATTACTGATGTGCTATAATTCAAAGTGACAAGAACTCATTGTAAATACCCATTAATATTTAGAACAATGAATTTAAAGTGTATGAATATAGGGAAATGAGAAGTTATCAAAAATGAAATGGATACATAATGATCAGTATCTTAGGAATTAGTGAACTGAAATGAACCGACACTGATCATCAATTGTATGCTATGCTCTGTTAGAAATGACAAATCAAAGAGGAATAGTATCCCATTAACAGATAAAGTACATTTCAAGATCTGTCCTGAAATACCACACTGTCTGTGATAATGTCAATATACCTACACATGGAGCAAACACACATTCAGAATGAACTAGTTATTTCTGATGATTAGGATGAGAAATTTGGAGACAATGAAGGATCATCAGTTGGCACATATGGAATTTGTAATAGAAAGGATGCCAGAGACCATGTGAAAATTTTGTGAGACCACTGACTTAGTCTTTGAAAATATTTTCAACCACATTTATAGGAAACTATGTGTGTAGACTTCAGCAAATGGAATAAAGGGAAATCAAATGGAGTACATTTGTGGAATGAAAAGACAGAGAAACTCAATATCACTACTCAGAATGAAGCCAGGACCACTGTGGAACAGACCATAAATTGCTCATATGAAAGTTAATGTTAAAGCAGAGGAGCTTTAAAACAGGTCTATGAGAACCATAGTATTGCCTTGAGGATACCTCACCTGAAGTTAGAGACCATTTCATTTTAAGAATAGATTTGGCAGAATGAACACTGTTCTGGCCAAAGACAAGATGAGTGATGGGATGACATCAGACAAGAAGAAAGTACAAGGTCTTTAAAAGGAAAAGTAAAGGCCAAAACAGATATTGGAAGAGATGATATAATTTGTTCTTCATTTTAGACTAGCTAAAACAAAAGGATGAAACGATAAAGTAAAATAATGGAACTTAAGATTTCAAAAAGAATGGTAATGAAAGGAGGACAAAATCCATATTTAAAAAATTGTAATAACTGAATAAAGCATTCAAGCTCCGAGTTACAGCATTCAAGGAGTCTATAAAAAATTATTGAACAATGCAGGAAGCATGAAAAGAAGTTGGAGTACTTGTATCAAAAAGAATTGGTTGATGTTCAATCATTTTGGGAGATAGTGTGTGAGTAAATATCTATGATACTGAAGGAGAAAATATCCAAACTGCATCGAAGGCATGGGTGACCACAAAAAGGAGTTGATGGCATACTAATTGAGAACAATTCAACAAATGGATGCAACGCTGGAAACCTTCACTGTTCTGTACCAAGAAATTTGAGGGACAGTTACCTGGCTAGTCAATTAGAAGAGACCCATATTTGTGCCCATTCAGGAAAGGTGATCCAGAAGAATGCCAGCATTATAGAAGAATATCATTACTATCACATACACACAAAAGTTTGAAGAAGATCATTAACAAGTAGCTGCAATAGTATATCGACAGGGATTCAACCACCAGAGATTCAAGGCAGATTCCTACAAGGCCATGGGACAAGGTATACCCTTGCTTATGCCAGATGAATCTTGCCTTAAAGCAGTGAATGTCAGGAAGATGTCTGTCTGTGTTTTGTTGACTATGCAAAGGTATTCAACTATGTGGACCATAACAAGGTATGGATAACCTTGGGAAGAATGTGAACCCCAGAGCACTCTGCAGGCATAGTGGTGACTCTATGCACTGCTAACCATAGAGCAGCAGTTTGAAACAATCAGCCTGTCTGCAGGAGAAAGATGAGGTCATCAACTTTGTAAAGAGTTACAGTCGCAGTCCGACTGACCTGTTAGGTTTCTATGACACAAAATTGATTTGTTAGTAGTGCGTTTGCTTTGAAAGTTTTTTTTCATTTTTAAATCATTTTATTGGGGGCTCATACAACTCTTAGCACCGTCCATCCATCCATCCATCCATCCATTGTATGCAAAGCATATTTGTACCTTGGATGCCATCATCATTTTCAAAACATTTTATTTCTACTTAAGCCCCTAGTATTGGCTCTTCCATTTTCTACTCCCTCCCCACTCCTCCCTCCCTTATAGACCCTTGATAATTTTTAAACTATTATAATTTTGTCTTGTCGAATGCTGTCTGATGTCTTCCCTCATCCACTTCCCTATTGTCCATACCCCAGGGAGGAGGTCATATGTAGATCCTAATAATCAATTCCCCCTTTCTACTCCCCCCTCCCCCCATCTTCCTGGTGTCGCCACTCTCCCCCCTGGTCCTAAAGGGCTCATCTTTCCTGTATTCCTCATGTTTCCAGTTCCCATCTGTACCAGTGTACATCTTCTGGTCTAATCAGATTTATAAGGTAGAATTCAGATCATGATAGTGCGAAAAAGGAAGCATTTTAGAACTGGAGGAAAGATGCATACTGCATCATTGCTACACTGTACCCTGACTGGCTCATCTCTTCCCCTCCAACCTTCTGTAAGGGGATGTCACTTCTCTGGCAGATGGACCTTGGGTCTCCAATCTGCACCCCCCCTCATTTATAATGATATAGTTTTTAGCTCTTTGATGCCTGATACCTGATCTCTTTAACGTCTTGTGGTCCTACAGACTGGTGTGCTTCTTCTATGTGGGTTTTGTCTCTTCTAATCTAGATGGCTACTTGCTTGTTCATCTTCAAGCCTTAAAGATGCCAGATGTTAAATATTTTGATAGCCAGGCACCATCCGCTTACTTCACCACAATTGCTTGTGCACAGCTTTGTCTTCAGCAATCATATTAAGAAGGTGGGCATGCCATAATATGATTTTTGTTCTTGATACTTGATAATTGCTTCCATAGATACCTGTGGTCATGTATACTGGTGTGCTTCTTTCATGTGGACTTTGTTTCTTCTCAGTTATATGGCTACTTGTTTATTTTTAAGCCTTTAAGACTCCGAAACTGTATCTTTGATACCCGGGCACCATCAGCGTTCTTCACCACATTTGCTTGCGCACACATTTGTCTTCACTGATTATGTTGGGAAAATGAGCATTGAGGAATGCCACTTTAATAGAACAAAGTGTTCTTGCATTAAGGAAGTGCTTGAGTGGAGGTCCAATGTCCATCTGCTGTCTTAATATCAACCCTTTAAGTATATGCACATAGATCTATTTTCCCATCATCTTACCTAAATATATCCATCTATGTTCATGCCTGTATGTAGACCTCTGTAAATTCTCTTTGTCTTCGAGTTCTTTCCTCTATTTCCTTCTTTATTTTTCTCTTTCCCACCATCATTGTCATCCTTCATTTGGGTTTCAATAATTTCTCTCTGTTACATTACTCTTGATCAATTCCTTTCAGGCGTCATACACCCACCTCGCCACTGATTTTGGATCACTTGTTTTTATTGTCTTCATGTACACAGATTAAGTTTTCCAAAATCAGCTCATGCAGGTCAGCATTTTTTTTTCTTCACTATTATTTATTCAATCAGTACGGGGAACAAGTAATCTGAAGAACTTGACTATATGAAGAAGAATGCGGTATCAGAATTAGCAGAAGACTCTAACAACGTGTGCTATGTAAATGATATAACTGCTTGCTGAAAATGAAGAGAACTTGAAACACTGATGAAGATACAACTACAATCTTCAGTATGGATTACATCTCTATGTAAATAAAAATATTCTCACAATCACACCAATAAACAATATCATATTAAGAGGAAAAAATACTGAAATCAAGGATTTTGTTTTAATTGGATCCACTATGATCAGCCATGAAAGCAACAGTCAAGAAGTTAAATGACCTATTATATTGCTATATAAAAAACCCTCTATCCCATGCTAAGAATTAAAGATCACTCTTTGAGGACTCACGTGCACCAGTCCCAAGCATTGGTAGTTTAACATGTTTCATATGAATGTGGAAGATAGGCAACAAGTAAGGAAGCCACAGAAGGCTTGCACCTCTGGAAGAATATAAACGTTAGTCTTGGAATAATTCCAGCCAGAATACCCCTTAGCAGGGAGTACATTAGAGTTTGCCTCATACGCTCTGGGCATGTTGTTAGAAGAGACCAACTCATGGCAATGGCCACTGAGCTCTTTCTGACTGAACAAACCTGTAGGACAGACTAAAATGACTCCTATGCTTTTCCAAGTTCAAAAATCCTTAGGGAATCAGAAAACCCCATCTTTCTGCTGGTGGATTCAAACAGATGAACAACAGGTGGTTGTGTTGTCAACCTAATGCGTAACTTAAGACTCCTTAAGGAGAAACCCTTCTTGGAAAGGACATTTTTTTTTCTTGAAAAAGTAGATGGTCATGGAAAAAGAGAAACAAAGTGGGCTCAATCATGTCCATTGTGAAAATGGCACAAGATGGGCAGGTGTTTCATTCTGCTGTCCATAGGGTGTCTCTGAATAGGAACAAACTCCATGGTCTCTAACAAGAACAACCAACTGTGAAACAGACCTAGATTGTTCAATGTGTTTTTGCCACTTGCTTGTTATCTGACCTTTAGAAAGTTATTTAACTTCTGTAAATCGATCATTTTCTTCTACATAAAAGAAGTAACTTGAGATCTATCTTTTATAAACTCAGAATCAAACTCACCACCAGTGAGTCAGTTCCAATCCATAGAGACCCTAGAGGACCGAGTAGAACTGCCCCTCTGGGTTTCTGAGATGGTAAATCTTTGTGGGAGTAGGTAACCTCATCCTTTATCTGCAGAATGGCTGGCGGCTTTGAATTTGATCTTGCGGCCAGCAGCTCAGGAGATAGTCCATATGTTGGTCTTAGGCACTCACAAGAGTCATTTGGTGGGTATGATAGAGAATGGAAGTGCTTGTGTATATCTGTTTACTGTTCATGTATCACACTTGAAAGCTGGTTTGTCTGGTGTTGCCTTCTGTCTATTGATGGTCAGGTGGTCCTTGCCCAGTAGGTGTGTCTGCATGAGGCTGGGCAGCTGGGCTGCGAGGACATATTTTTAAATTTTATTTGTCACTTGTATCTTATCATGTTCCTTTTTTCTTTAGAACTGGCAATATATTTGCTTGTTTTTGTGAAAGGTCTAATGAAAAGTTAAAACTTGATAATGTAGTCGAGAGGCAAGACATTTCTAGAGTGGTACCTATAAGGATATGAGATTGAAAGGGATTGAAAAAGTTAGCAGACTGGCTTTAAATATGAAAAAAGATGATATATATATATATACATATATATGATAAATAGGCAGGAGGGAAGAGCACGGTCATGATAGATGGTCCCTATCCCCCCATCCCCCAGCAAATAAAAATGGATTTCACATGTGTAGCCAAGGATTTAAGAGATTATTCTATATTATTCAGTTGGATCGTATGTGCTTTCAAGTGTTTTCTTATAAAAGATAGGTTTAGGACAATTATATATAAGGGACAACAATGTGATGACAGAGCCAAGAAAGATTTGGAGATATTGACCTTGAAAGTGGAAATGCTGCTACCACAAACCAATGAATGCTGGCAGCTACCAGAAACTAGCAGAGGCAAAATAAGATTTTCCTATGTTGCCTATGAAGGGAGCATGGCTCTGCTGACATCCTGATTTTGGCCCACTGAAATGCATTCCAGAATTCTGACCTCCAGAACTGTCAGAGTATACATTTCTGTCACTTTAGTCCTCTAAATGTGTGGTTGTTTGTTACAGGAACCACAGGAAACTCATCTTACCCACATATTTGCTATTTTTCATGCTCTTCATTTTTCTTCACTTTCTGTCTGTTATTTCCTTTTATCCTGAAAATTCTACTTTCACAGGTCTCAGAGGATATGTCTGTTAGCAATAAATGATTTTTTTCCTAGTTGTATCACCATTTTATCTTTATTTTGAAGAGTAGTTTCATTGAATATAAAATTTTGGTTGAATATGTTTTTATCTTCTATAACTTTGAAGATATTCTGTTAATTGAATCGTTGATCCTTTGTAGATAAGTTGCTTTATTCTTACTACTTTCAAGATTGTCTCTTTGTAGTTCAGTAATTGGTGTGCTTATGTATGAACCACTTGGTATTTTTCTTATCTTGAACTTGTTGTGCTTCTTAAAACTGTAAGTTAATGTTTTCCTTAAAATTAAAATTTGGAATGTTTTCAGCTACATTTTTTTTCCAAATATTTTTTTGACCTTCTCTCCCTCTCTGGATTCACAGAAGGTAGCCCCTGGGGTGCTATCAGGTAAGTAAGCACTGGACTGCTAACCACAGAATCAGTGGTTCAAACAAACCAGGTGGTCTGTCAGAGAAAGTTGAGGTTCTTGGCTCCTGTAAAAGATTACTTTAGAAAATTGTGGCAGTCATGTGCTTATTTTATTTTCATGATTGAAATGGAGGGGAGGAGTTTAACCTGTTAATCTGGAGATAGCCATTGAGTAGCCAATGAGGCCTCTGTGTAGGCATGGCTTTCTCCTGATATGTCTGGGAAATCTCGCGATATTTCCCTTGTGAAGATGAGAAGCTATCTCCCCAGTTGTTGAGAGTTAGTTTCAGAGATGATGAATCACAGACAAGACAAGATGGCAGCCTCTGAGAAGCTGGAGGAGACTGCAAAGAGACCACATGGCTTTGCTCTGATGGAGCCAGACCTCGGAAGCTGGGGCGGCCACATGGAGACCTCTGCCAATGATGAGTTGCTTCTGCTGTTGATGGACCCTGAGCCCTGGAAGTGAGGAGCCATGTGGAGACCCCTGCCAGCGCCAGGATTCTGCACCCACTGACCTGTGACTTTGTGAGTCAGAAGGAGACTTTATAGACTGATTTCAGGCATATAGGTTAATATCGGATTTATGACTTTGAACTGGACTGGGCTCAATGTCATGTTCCTCTTATATAAAAATCTTTTCCTTATATCTATATGCGTGACCTTGAATTTGTTCCTCTAGTCTACCTGGACTAACACAAAACCCTATGAATCTGAATTGACTAACTAGCCAGTGCAGGGAGCGCAGGATGATGTGTGTGTGTGTGTGTGTGTGTGTGTGTGATTTCTGGTACACATACGTTGGTAAACTTGATGTTCCACAGATCTGAGACTACTAATTTTTATTCAATCTTTTTCTCCTCTATGCTCTTTGGGTTGAATAATTTTTTAAAAAATTTTATTGGGGCTCTTACAGCTACTACGGCATTCAGTACATCATTTGTATCAAGCACATTTGCACACATGTTGTCACGTACATTTCCAAACATTTTCCACTTGAGCCCTTGGTACAAGCTCCTCTTTAAAAAAAAGCCTCCCCTTTCCCCTCCCCCCCCCCTTTTTAATGAATCATTTTATTGGGGGCCCATACAATGCCCATCACAATCCCTAACAACATCAGTTGTATGCAGGCCACTTTTACACACCCATTGCTATCATCACTCTCAAAACATTCTCCCTCCCTCCAGGCCCCCATTATCAGCTCCCTATATTACCCTTCCTCCCCCCGTCCCCCTTGAACCCTTAGTAATTTACAAATTATTGTTTTCATCCTGTA